>NCKU01001423.1:0-25825 GCA_003675995.1 Dinothrombium tinctorium | reverse complement strand
TGAAATGCTCATTTTGTTCATTAAAAATTCACAATTTTTTTTCAAAACTAACTTAACAAATGTGCAATTAATGTGTGCAAATAATAAGTGATTTCAGTGTGACTTATTTCGCTTTGTAAAAATAGTTCACGAGTCGTTGGTTAAACGTCGGTTATAGTCGAGTTCGTTGGTTAAACGACAGTTCTGAGCAAACATCAAGCCTTTTCATTCAATCTCATTGTTTTTTCGATTTCATCGAAGGTAAGTTAAGAAATTATTTCCGCCCGCCTCTAAACTTTTCGTTCGCATTGTATGTTTTATTTGTGATCGAGCTCATTTCGGTATGATAAGTGCCGTGCGCGAACTCATATATAAAATTCTCCTTAAATGTTTATCGATAGTGAAAGATCAAGTTAAAAAAAACACTTCGACTCTAATAGACAAATTGAATATTATTCAGTTTAAGATTAATTTGAATTAATTGATGCATGTTTTGATATTTTAATGATCTTATTTATGAAACTGTATACATTTTGCTATAGTTCATCATCACTTACTTGTCATACTGTGATTTTCACTCTTCTTATGTTTAAAATTGTGATTAGTTCTTCATTTATCTTTGTTTGTTTTTCTAATATTTTGCGTTAATTGAATTTTTCAAAAGTTTAATACCAAACGCACATTTCCGAACCGCATTCTTTGCAACGCTAAGCTCAAGCACAACAATTTGTTGTTATTTTTTCTTCATTGATCACTATGATTCTCGCAGCCATCAATTTTGAGTTTCAAAATGCTTCGAAAATGTTTGTCATTGTTATTGACTCACTTTTTCGACTTCTATCTTACAATAGTCGTAAAGAATTGTTTCAAATGATTTACGGCGAACATAAACTAAAATATTCGAAGCAATTTTTGCAGATAAATTTAGCGATATTTAAAATGAAGTCTAAATTTTAAAATATGCAATTTTTTGCTTTGAGCTTAAATAATATTCAAATAATCAAATATTTAGAATATTAGATTTGATTTATTGTGTTCAAAATAATGATACGCAATAAAAATTCTATTCGTGAAAACAGTTGAAATAATTTATCTAACATTCCGATTCTGCAGTCAACGCCTACTGTTTAAGCAGCGCTTTGCGTAAAGCAACAACGCAAAAATTTTTCAATACGTTTGCCTATGTCGCCAAAAACCCCTTGTCACATTAATAAATTGCTTTAAAATTTTGCAAATAGCTTTGGCATTTGAAAAACTTTGATTTCTTTTTAAGCACTGCCTGTATTATAAAATTAATACTTCGGTCCTCGATCTAAATACTGTTTCATTGTGATTAATATAAATATGATAACAAAAAGTTTTTTTTTTCATTTGTTGTAACAACTAGAAACATACAATTTTCATGCAAATTTTATTTTTATTTAGATTCTAGTGAAAGCAATATTATCGATTAGAGTAGGTACAAGTCATCATAAACAGCAAAAATTTACTTTCCGATATCGGTTGAAGCACATTAATAATAAATAATTTATGAAGCTATTGATTTGAAAAAACGAAAATATGCTTTTCACATACGATGAGCGCAAATAGGGCGCCTAGCGTAGAAACATTTAACCTAAATGCGAATACGATGAAATTTGCACTTGATTTTTTTCGCTTGCAAAATGTCAAAACTTTTATAATTCAGTTACCATCGAACATTATGCTTATGATTCGAATTCAGAAGCTTAACTTGAAAATCGAAATTGTGATGCTATGCAAATTAAACATTGAGCAAAAAACATTATGCAAATATGAAATGCGCTGTTTTCAGCGTTCTCTTCAATTTACAACACGCGGCATGAATTGCTATGAAAGCGAACAAATAGCCGACTCAATATTTCACTTGAAACGTTTTTACCCATCTTTCAATGAGCTCTGTTCTGCTTCTTACATGGTAGGACGATTATTCAACAATAATGAAATTTCATATTGTTTTTCATTATTTCGAAATCGAGATTTCAATTCATTTGATGAACTTAAGCGAAAAAACAATTGCAATACAAACATTGGAATTGTTTTTATAAATTTTACGTTTACAGAAAATATGAATAGTGGAGTTAGTTTATCGAGCAAAGCCATCTGTTTGAAAGAAAGGAATAAAATAAGATCAAATTGATTAAATTTTATTATCGTGAGGTTTTCTTCTTCTTGTTGAATTCATCTTCGAAAAAGGCGCAAAGAACGTCTTCGGATTGAAGGATGAAGTTGTTGTCTGTTTGATCGCTCATCATACTTTAGTATTTCGTATGGAAAGCAGTGCAATTTTTCACTCTTTTTTGCTTTTTTGTTCAAACAAGTTTTTTATTTTAAAAAAATGATGAGTTATCGGAAATGAAAAGGGGGAGATAGGAAATGCTTTTTTTTCATGATCAGCATCATCCTTTTTTCATCGTCTTCATTGTTTACGTATGGATCACAGAGTTTAATTTACAATACAATAGAAAAATACACAAAGTTTCGCGCGTTTTGTTCACTTAAAACGAAATTTGGTAGTTAAAAAGCGTTTGGTAGCATTATTTTAACAGCTACATATTCTGCCTGTACCAATTCAATTCGAACATTGATCGAATATTCATTTTCGCTCTGTGTCTATTTGTGTTTAAAGCAGTTTTTTTAAAAGAAATGAATTATTGATAATTATGATATCGAATAATGCGACAAGTATACAAATACAGTGACAGTAAACTGATAAATAAGCAAACCTTTCCATTTATCTTAAATTCATCGCGATAATCTTCATCTTTCACTGAATGAAAATGCGAATTTAGAACTAATAAAGCTTCGCTTTTCTTTTTGTTAAGTTTACTATTTTTTGACAAAATGCGGTGCGAACAATGTTTATCGTTGCATTCAATAGAAAAAACACAATATAATAAACTCGCGAATATTTCTTTTTTTCATTTTTCGTCAAGTGTGGAATTTACTTTAAGAAAAACGATTGCTTTTCACTGTGTTTCGCAGTGAAGAAAGAGGAAAAGCGTTTTTCGAGTGTTGCTTAAGAAGTTATAAATGTGGATGTGTTCATTTTCATACGTTGTCGCAGCTCTCTACATTTCTTCATCTCTTGTTTATTCGCCAAACATTATATGCTTGATAAAAAATCAGATTCTCTTCTTCTACAACAAACAAAGAGAGAAATAAACACGATCCACTTGCTTTTCTATAACTCTTAGCGAACGATTCATGCGAAGATAGCGCTCGATACGAATGCAATCGTTGCGATGAGTGTTGGTTGAAGTGTTATGAACGTGAATCCTGCGTTTGTGGGAGATGCAGAAGAGAGGGAAGAGAGAGTGAAAAAGAGAAAGAAAGAAAAATAAGAAAAATTTTGCTCGTTTTCGCACAAGTTTAATAAACACGTTTGCTACTTGGTTGACTTTACCATCTCAAATGCAATACAAATGCACAAATTGGTTGATGCATAAGCGAAATTAATTATTAGTCGTTACTATTGCTGTAACGACGGATGAAAAATGAATTGTGTTCGATTGCAACCGCAATAAAATGCGGAGAAGCAAATGGAATACGCACTTACCATTGGTAACAGTTGCGGACGCTTGAAAATGACTGCTTTGTCTTCCGTTCCCAAATACAATTAATTCAGACTTGTGTTTTGCAATTAGTTTCCCGTATGTTGCCGTGCAGCGTATTCTTAACAAGTTATCTGTCGTCTATTGTTTTTGAACATAAAAAGAGCGTTTTTTTTTAATTAATTTCACTTTGATTTTCGATCGCTGTTTTTGTGCTCGGAAAATTAAGAACAAGTCTCACCTGATAATGTTCTTTTGTTATTCTCACGCGTAAACCTAATATAGAGACAACAGGCGTTTCGTCGTTGAAAAGAGCGAAATTTTCATAAATCGATGATGAAAATTCATCAATAAACATCTTTGGCGAATATCGCGTCACTTCATTTTGCAGTGCCTGCGAATAATTTTGTATTTTCTCATTCAAACATATTAATGTGTAAAGAATAATTGAAAACTTTTGCAGCGTAATAACACTTAAAATGGGTCAGAAAATTTTTCAAACTTTACTTTCACGCCCATTTAAAAAATTTTCATTTTTTTGTTTTCAGACACTCACTTCTCTGTCGTTGACGAACCACTCTAAAAACGTTGGTGGGTACGAAGGTGGAGTGGTGCAATTGATCTCGACTACATCGCCAATGCTGTATCTGCTCAGATGACCCTCAATTCGGGGCGGACTAACGTTGTCCGTTTCTTGCTCAACGTTTATCGCGTCGCGCGAAATTGTCTCGTAATCGGTTCCTCCTTCTTTCATCGTTAGGTACGAACCTTTCTCGCCGATAACTAATTCTTCGAACGTAACGCCGTAAATAGTAGAAAGCAGCGCTTCACAGCGAAGTCTCAGCTCGGCGTTTGTTTCGATGTAAAAGCGAATATTCAATTTAGACATCACCAATCCATCCGAATTTTGCTCGCTGACTGTAGACGTCAAATTGAAGGTTGCGTCTGTTGGCAATATCTTCATCGAAAGAAATCAAATTAAGATCAATTTTTGTAATGCGATTTTTTTCGTATTCAATTTACTTGATTGCCGTTCACAAACCAGGACAAAATGGTTGCTGGTTTCGAGAGGCCACTGTAACAAGTTAAATTCACCATATCGCCGACATTGTATTCCGATTGCGTTTCGCTGATTTTGATTTCATCAGTGGAAACTGAAAACAAGCACAACAGTCAAAATTAAATTACTAAACTTCAAATGTTGAGTCTGTCGAAAATTTTTGAAATTAAACTTTTGCGCTGCAGCTCTTCTTTTTCGCTAAGCTTTTAAAACAAGCGTTGCATAAATATTTCATGTTGAAAGCGAAGCAGAAACGTTCATTGTTTTTGACATTCGGCGGCCCAAAAAATAATGTTCAGTTGATGAAAAAAGAAGAACAAGAAATGTTCTTAAGTCAGTAATAAAGAAAAAGCACGCGGCTCTTCTTAATTCGTGCCTATATTCATCGATTTTTCTTTTTCGTTCGCATACGTCTCGCGAACAATAAGGTGAGCATTAATACGAGCGCATATAAAACACATTCTCTGTAAATATTGTACGCTTAAATCAATAAGTTCGGCGAAAAAAGAGAAGCAAATGTGTAATATTTCACACAAAAAAATCATCAAAACGCGAGAATGGCTCGCAAAGATACCGTTCATTTGCAATACTTTTTTTCTACTTTTTTTTCTCAACGCGAGAGATTTTATTGAGAAAAAAAAAGTAGAAAAAAGTTTTTTTATTGAAAACTATATTTCATAATTTACGAAAACACAAGCGAAATTTAAAGCTTTTTCGCACGGAACGAAACTTTACACAGAAAGTTCACTAATATGCACAGAAAAAGTGTCGTGCTTAGAAAAAAATTTTCGTGAAACCGAATACGCGTGCCATTCGATTCTAACGAAACATCATTAAACATGCTTTACATTCTTTTCTTTTAGCTGAAAGTAGTTTGTAAAAATTTTGAGTTCTTTTAATATTCTTATCGTGAAAATTTTAATTTTAAGTATTGACAAGAAGAAAAAATAATTTTCAGATTTTTTTTCGCTTCTTTAAAGTTTTAAAGCGAGCGAAAAGCGTTCGCATCGTGCGTTTTATGTAAATCAATTGTAATGCGCGCTTTGCCATTATTATTTACAAGAATTTATTGAATCTATCAATTCGTGAAAAGTGGTTTTAAAATTTCGTTTGCGTTTGTCTTGTGAAAACATCAGTAAAATTTTTAAAATCATTTTAGCAGAGAAATAAGAAAGTAAATATATCTTCGAAATTTTGTCGACTTCAAAACATTGAAAAAAAGCGAAAAGCGACAAGAAAGATGAGAGAAAAAAGAAAATTGCGCTTTATTAAATACAAAATCGGTTTTCTATGACTCTAAGCTTTGATAAACACAATTTTCTTCTCCATTTTCTCATCTTTCCGCTGTTTTTCATGCTTATTTTTATATTAAGAAAAAATATTTACTTTCGTTTTATCTGTTCCTCAGCAAATATTGAGTAACATAATTTATGGCCTGTGTTCAGTGAATATGTGACCGCTTGTCGATTGAAGTGCTGCAAGCGTTTTTTGCGCTCATCATAATTTGAAACTTGATATTGCGCAAAAACTCTGCCCCGCAAATATTTCAAATACACAAAAAGCTGTGTACTTCAGGAAATAATAAACAGAAGCCAAAGAAGCGATTCACAAAAGCTGCAAAGCGTTGAAAAACAGCGAAAAGCTTGTTTGCTTTCAAAAGTGATTTTATCTTTAGATATCGCATTCGATGAGCTTAAAAAATTTTGCGTTTGAATACACTCGATTCGCTTAATCTCCAATTTGTTAAAAAATTGTTAACAAAAAAGCGCATCGCTGAAATCTATTTAAAAAGCGTAAAACTTTTTCAGATTGTTGAAGCCGCTTCTTCTATTCGATCATTGAAGTTTGACGCGCGAAAGCGAGTTAGAAAGAACAATTGCCGAAAAGCGTCAATTAAAAAGTTAAGCGAGAAAATGAAGCACAAAAAATTAGGTACGAAAAATTAGAACAACTTAAAAATATTGCAGAGTTCGTGAGGTGAGCATTAATCACGCGTTAGACAAAATAGAAACCGAAAAGAAGCCGAAGTATGGCGGAGAAAATTGCACTAATATCTACTCACTAAGGTAAACATAGTTTATGTGAAGCAATTTGTCTTCGTAAACTTTTTCATTTACGAAAGTGTTCGCGAAAAGCTTCCCTCCGCTGGCACTTTCATTCACCATTTGCCATCATTTTTTTGAGCCACATGACGTTGCTTTTCATTTCGAGCGATAGAAAAGTTTGCAAAAATGTTTTGATTTCAAATAATGTGTGCCAAGAAGCGTATTTTCGAACGCGCTCATCGAAAAGCTACACTGTCGTCGATCGCAAACATCGACCTGCTTATCGATTTTTCAGGTAGAAAAAAAATGGCAAATTAAAACTCGAAATCCCTCGCCGTATAATTTAAAAATAAAACAAGTGTTTTCTTTCTAGCATTTGCAACATTTATGAAAAAGACAAAATCGCTTTAAAAATTCATCGTTTTTAATATTACATTAATGTCGTTGTCGCAAAACAAAATGCAGCCCGAAAGGATACTTCACTGCAATTACTACTTTCAAATGTCGCTTAAAATAAATTTGCACCTCGCATAAAATATGATTTTAACTGGTTCATGCGTATATTTATAGTTTCGAAACAACTGTACTCAATCAAATTGTGTCCATTCTCTAAATCTAGATAATCCTTAATTAATCCTTACTAACCAAATCGTTTTTTTTTTGCGCGCAAATCTTTTTATGTTCATCTTTTCATTGTGTTTAATTATAACTTTATCTTACGCGGTTTTCGCTGTCAATTATACTTAACATCTTACAGCTTATTAGGGCGATTGTTTTTTTCACGTAACTCGGGCAATAAAATAACAAGAATTTCAAATATTAAAACATGTGACAAGTTTCAAGTATTGGCAAATATTTCCCTATGAAAAATAACTTTTAATCAAACCTACAAAGTTTGTTTCTAATATAATCGTTTATTTGATAGTATTTAATTCAAGAAATGACTTTTGAATTTTTTTTTCCCGAACAAACAAATGGTGAACTAGCGGATTTTGGATGAGAAAATAAAATGAACAAATAAACGGAGGTAAATAAAATAAAATAATTGACACTTCGCTTCTCTTGTTCTTTCTATTCTAAAGCGATGAATTCATTTTAAGAGATAAATAAAAATCGAAAGTTCAAGCATTCATTTTCAGGTTATTTTTAACTTTCGTTTGCAACAAAACAGACGTAAAATGTATACAAATGCGAATTATCATTTATTGACTGAACTGCAACAAAACGTTTGGCGAAAATTTTTCAATAAAACTTTGTAAGATCGATGAAAGCGAAAAATCATTGTGCCTGAGTGAAAACAAAACAAAAGAAACTTTGAATTTTATTTTTTTAACGAGTTGTTTATTCAAAGCTTGTGTCGTTTCAAAAACGATGATCGATATTCACTTGTCTTTTCTCAACTTTTATCAAAACAAAAATTTGAACGTTTACGAATCGACAAACTTTCCCTCAAATAAATTTTTTAAATTGTTTAGATCAAGCAAAACATTCGAAAGTAAAGTAAGTAACATAGAGTTGGTTCAAAATATATTATTCGCTAAAAGCTTTTGAAAAGGCGATTCGTAAAATGTCCACGGAAAAAACTTTTTACATGTTTTTGACCAAATAAAATGATTTGGTGAAAAGGCAAAGATTAATATTTTGGTATTTCTTCAAGAAAAATTATTTCTCATTTTAAGTGAATTTCGTCGAGCAGCGATAAACTTTTTTTCTGCTAAAAAGTTTACATTTTTACGATGTGAGCTAGAACATTTATCTAAATTTGTGTTTACAACTATTGAAAATTCCCGTTATTGATTTACAAAACGAAATCAGAATAATAAATAAAAACAAATTTCATTTTAAAATTGTTTTAAGGTGTATTTCAGTAAAAGAAATAAAAAACTCCATTACAAGTAATAATTGAACTGAATTCTAAGTAAAAAAGACACTAGAAGATACACTTTTACCCTTTTTTGCATTTTAAAACTTGAATAATTAGAATTCATTTGAATTATTTTAAGATACATAATTCCTCTCAAATTTTGTTTGTATTTCGATTTTTTATTTTTGAAATGCTTTTTATTTCGATTTTCATGTTATGTTTTATATTTTTTTATTAATGTTAATTTATTTATATTTGATTAACTGTAGTAAAACTACGATCGAATTCGGCTTCAAAAATTTTCATCAATTTAGCTTTCAATGACTACTGCTTAGCATTTACACAGAATTTATCTACTGATAAATTCTCAAATTTAAAAGTTTAATTACAACTGCATAGCAACGTTTAAACACAAAATTTGAAGTTTGTTATTTGGAAAGATAAGCACTGTTAATTGTAATATTAATTATCTACAAACTTTTATCCTCTTTCAGAATTTCAGTTCTAAATTTTAAATGCTTTTTAATGCCTCTATAATGTTGACATTAAATTAAATTAAAGCAAAAATTTTTTTCTCATTGCAAAGAATTCAGCCAAAATAACGATGAACATCTTATTTTTAATAGAATTTTAAATTTTTTCATTTTAAATATTCAAATCTAATAAAGCTAATAATATTCTAATATTCTAGATAATCTAATATTTTAGAAAGATCTAATGTTATTAGATATCCGTCTAATATTAATAGATATCATCCTAGATTAAAAACACTGCATTCTAAGTTTAATTGTTCATAATGGATATAAAGGAATGAATTTGTAATTTATGCTAAAAGTTGAATGTTCTAAAAAAGATTTCCACATCAAACTATAAAACGAAACACAGACGTTATAAACTTTTAAAAGCGAAAAACAGTTAAAAAAGAGCTTTGAATAAAGGCGAAAAAAAGTGAATTTTTCAAAAAATTTTAAAAATTTCATCAATCTTTGTGTAATTTTTGCTTTTCATTCGAATGTATTCGAGACAAATCTTAAAGAAATGATGTTGTGAACAAAATTTTTTTAAAACGTAAAACAAAATTTTTGTGAAAAATGATCTTGAAATATTCAAAGCAGAACTCTCAAAAAATGAAAATTTTTCAAATAATTGTCGTCAAAATGAAAAAAACGAACAAATTTTTTAAACAAAAGATATTTACGCGCTCTTTTCACGCAACATTTTCAAGTATTAAGGCTTCTGAATGTTTTCAATGTGTTAGTTTCTCTCGTTTCAATTATCGATAAAAAATGAGAAACAAAATAAATAAAAAAACGCGTTTTCTTTGCTCATTACTTTTTTTTCGCGAAATAACTCAAATAACAGAGCACCGATTTCCATGTTTAGCTCAAAGAAAAAGGTGCTTAGAAGATAAGCGCGAGTATTACAACCGTGCTTCATTTTCTAGTTTACTTTGCATCTTCTCGGATGAAAATGCAAACTTTTCGTGAATCTAGCTTTAAAAAATGATGCTTTTGATCGATATAAAATGGTTTAGAAGCAAACAAAAATCTTTCTTTTGTTAATGCAAATGTAAAACTAAAAGTAAACATTTTGAAAGCTATTTAAATGCAGTGCAGCAAGATGAGTTATGTTGCATTGTAAATTTAAATTTTTAAACATCTTTATCGTTATTAAAAAAACAGATTTTGCCCCGTTGTGAGCATAAAGCAGTTCAAGTATGAGATAGAAGCGTGAGAACAAGAAATAACGTTTTTCGTTGTGATAGAAAAGCGCGAAAATCAGTTAAACTCACCGTATATTCGCAAATCTTTCTCCTCTTTAACGGTGCTATAACTCGGGGCTTCTGTGGACACTTCGCAGCCAAAAGTGCCTTCCGTGTTCAAATCGGTTTTCTCAAGAAATACATGCGTTGTGTTCGATTTGGCGAGCTTTTGTTTTACGAAAACAAACAAAAGTTGCAGCAGAAAAAAGAGAGAAAATTGTTTATACTTCATGTTATATTTGACACTTACGTCGATGTAAATTCCGCTTTGAGCAAACACTTTATGCTCCGGCTTTTGTAATGGTGACTCGATTTTGTAGCGGTAAAATTCGACATTATTTTTGTACCATTTCACTGAATACAATGAATCGCCTTCGAGATCGTGATCGCAATTCAAATAAAGCGACGAACCAGCTGCAATCGCTCCTGGTACACCGAATTTACGAAGCCGCAGTGCGAGTGCTTCTTCTGCGTGAGAGTAAAACGAGTCGTTAAGCAAACATGAGAGAAAATCGTTAAAATATTGGTGAAATATTGTTGCCAAACTCAATTGAAGCTTGTAATTAACGATAACATGAAAATTTTTCATCGCTAATGTGCTTTGCTTGCTTTTTTTCGACTATCAATTGTTCTCAATTTTCGCTCTCAAAATATATAGCGAAAAAGAAATTTCTTTGAATTTATCAAGACAATAAGAAATCGCTTAAAAACTTTACACTCAAACGAGTATTTAAAGACTGCAATAAACTTTTGTAAAAATTGCTCGTTAGCATTTCTCCAAAGGCTTACTTGCGTATAGATTTTCTTCATAGAACAATTTGGCTACAGTCATACATAGGTTCAATGTCCAACGAAACGTTTGTGCACTATTCTGTATAAACTTGATTGCTTATACGAAATAAAAGCAGAAAGCTATTCGCGGACATTGCTTTGCAGAGTAATGGCAAAGTTGATTCGAAAAAGACAGCTTTTCGGGATGTTGAATTTTTTAATGGTCAGAAAGAACAGCAGTGAACAATTAGGTTTATTGCAGTCGTCACTGTGGCAAATGGAATAAAAAACTATTTCGAGATGCGATAATCTTTATTTTTGAAATTCATCAAATTAAAGCCGGGCTCTGTCGTTAGTATTTACCGTTAAACTCGACTTTTTAGGTCAAATCGTAGAATTGCGATATTTGCAAAAATTAAATTCCATTGTATAAAGTTTGATTGAAATCATTTTCTGCAATCGTCTCGCTTTCGTGCATTTCTATTTGCGGCATAATTTTGTTGGCTTTCGCTTAATTTAACAAAAATTTTCGATATAATTTTACGATAAAAAAGCATTTAACAGCAATTATTTACGTTATAATTAAGCGTAAAAGCGACTGAGTTTTTTGCGAAACACACGAAAAGCAAGGCTTGTTCGATATCTTATTTGTGTCTGCATTTTTTAGACAAATTCTCTCGTTCAAGCAAAAAAAGCGAAGCGATCGAGTGAAGTGAATTTATTTTAGAAATGAGAAGAAATAAGAATTTTACTATTTTCGCTGTTACGTTTATCAAATCTCATTCAAATGAGAAAAATGATTTATAGGAAAAATGCAGAAACATTTTTTCGCAACTGTATTTGAAATATTTTAAATTAAATAAACAATTTTCAAAAAGATTGCAGCTTTACATTATTCACTTCATTTTATTGTTTTGTTATTGTCATAATTGTGAAGAAATAATCGAAAGTAGAATTCAATCAACTAAGCAAAGTTAAAAAGCTTCATTTTAAACATAATTAAAAACTTTAAGAAGATCAATTTCGAATTCAGTTGTTTTAGATAAAAAATAAAAT
This sequence comes from Dinothrombium tinctorium, assembly GCA_003675995.1. Classification (NCBI taxonomy): domain Eukaryota; kingdom Metazoa; phylum Arthropoda; class Arachnida; order Trombidiformes; family Trombidiidae; genus Dinothrombium; species Dinothrombium tinctorium. The sequence goes on along the minus strand of NCKU01001423.1, from coordinate 13,716 downwards.
TTAAAAGAAAAAAATTACTTGGCAAACTCTTAATAGGTCTACTACATCGATTTAAATCTGAAATTTGTTTTTCATAAGAACGAGACAAAAATATTTAGAAGCAAAGAAAATATTCGGCAAGCTAAAATTTGATCATAAATTATGCAAACTACATCAGATTGAATTATGTTATGGCGTTTCGAATATTTTGCATTATTTGAATTTATATCATTTTGATTTTTTACTATTTTTATTACACTAAAACAGCAAAATCATTTCTCTAGTCTCCAAATATTCAAATGAAATTCTTGAGATTTCTATTTACATTTTTATTTCTACTTTTTTCTGTAAGTTTTGTTTCAAATATTTTCTTTGTTTAAAAAGCGATTCTACCTTTAAGAAATGTTTAAATTGGTTATTGCATAAAATATTCAAATATTTGAGATTTGATTGATGATTCGATAGAATTAAACTAATGAATTGTTCTCAAAGTGTCTTAATGTTAAAATTTAATCAAGTGAAACAATTAATTTAAAAGTGCATTGAAAACGATCTTTATCCGCATTTGGAAAAATAGAAAGCCGAGTAAAATTAACAATTCGATTTACGAATTATAAACAATTAGCTTTTCATTCGAAAGATAAATTTGAGATTAAATCGATAACAAAAGCTCAGGGCAAACTTTTGTGAGAGTTTTATTCGTCCACCCTTTAGCTTCAAAGCACTGAAGTTAAGTTTGTGGAAGCTAAAAATTCAAATCGCTGTTGAAATTTATGGTTTTATATGATTTTTTGAATTTAAATTTTATCTTTTTTTTTTGCGCAAGCTAATTTTGCTTCCGAGACATGAGCTCGTAATCATATTCGCAGTCTTATTTATCAAGAAATTCAAAAAGCAGTAGAATTTTGAAAACGAATTCGTGTATGAAGATGATTGAAATCATATATTAGCATTGATTCCCTGAAAATAAATTAAATTCGAAAAGTTTGCAACGAAAAACTTTTGAGATTGCGTTTAAAAAGTTATTTCGCAATTTTTTGCTTTAATGAAGTTGAGCTTAAACAAATTTAAAAGGAAAAATTCAAGTTTTTAAAAAGCGCTTGACGAGTAGATGAAGTGGACACGAGGAAAATTACTCGAGCGCCCAATTTGGATAAGGTTATGATTGAAATAGTTTTGACGAAAAATAAAGTCGTGAACAATAAAGCAATGATCTGCCATAAAACTAAGATTAATTAACTGAGCTGGAAGTTGAGTAAATGATTATTTTCGTTATATAATCTTAGCGCATTAATCAATCGCAAAAGTTATGAAACGGAAAATGTGGTGTGCATTTCGCTTTATTAGCGAGCAGCACTGAAGTTCACCAACTTTACGAATTTAATAAAAGTGAAGAGCTTTCGCGAGTACAGAAACGATTGCGAGTACTTTTAGACGGTCGATAATTTCAAAGAAACCATTGAGAAACGATTGGAAAAATGTCGCACAAAATTGTAGCAATAAAAACGAAATTTGAGAAAAGATAAAAAATAGTTCAGAGCGAAATCAATAAAAATTGAAGTTGTTCGTAATGAAAAAAGTAAGTTTGCGATGTCAGAGCGAGAAAGAGAAAAGAAAAAGTTTCTCTCGCTTAATTATTTTTTTCAATGCGAAAAGCTCAAGTTTTTTTTTCAGTTTTCGAGAGCGAAAACCAAACTTTATTTAGAATTGACGCAGAAAGGAGAAAAAAGAAGCGGAAATAAGAAGAGGAGCGATGTAAACATGAAAACGAAATTCTATCTTTTATTTTCGAATCAAAATGCAATTGCGAAAAAAAGCGAAACAACGCCGAAATTGTTGTGGTTTTCTTTCTCTCAAAAAAGCACAATGAATCGCATTCAAAACAAGAGTTTTCTACAAACAATCGATTGTACAGAAGCAACGAGAAAAGACAATGCGCCTTTTTTCAGTTATTAGAAGCTTCGTATGAAAATGAATGAATGCAATGCGGAGAAAGCACACACACACACACACACACACAGTACCCAATTGTAATCTAAAGTGAAGCGAGAAAGTAAAACGCTGACAAAACACTTTTCGCATTCTCTTTTCTTTCATTGCGAAGCATTAAACAAATTAAAAAAGCTCATTTATTGATTTGCTTCTTTTCGAACGTTTCAGGTCGCGATTCGAAACTCCAATTTATCGTTTTTAATTTCGCGATCATTCGATGTTTGAATGATGCTTTCTCCGCTCGGCAAACTTATTGCTTGTTAATTTCACGCAAACCGAGCGAAACGCTTTTAATGAAAGACAAAACGAGAATTAATAAAGTGCAGAAGCAGGCAAAGAAAATGTGTTACATCAAGTTAATTACATGCTATTTAATTGTTCAGTGTTAAGGGTTGCGAATGAAATGTGAAAGAGGGAATCGGGGAGATCGGAGATGGGCAGCAATGCAGTAAACAGCGATACGCAATTTTCGTTCGTGCTCAGCAGAAACAAGGATTCAAACGCAAACCCTTCTCTTCGCAAATGATAATTACGTTACAATTCGGTTGAAAAGGGTCGACACAGTAATTGAAATTTATGTGCTCGCTTTCGCAACGCATACACATATTCTATTATATCTTCCGCTCTTCAATTCGATGATAAAAAAAAATTTTAGTGTCATTGAATAATCAATAAAATCAAGAGCGGAAAAGCAAAAAAGTGAAACGTAACAATCACAATGATAACTTTATTGTTTGAAAAATACGTTCGACGTTTTCTGAATTTTTTTTTTTAATTTTCTTCTAGTTCCTAACATCTTTTTTACTCTGCAGCTATTGAGTGTTCTGAAGCCACTGGTCGAATCGTTAAACGCAAACTCATCCCAAATGAGATTTTAAATGAGTTTGTGGAGCTCTAAGTTAATACTTCTACGTTAGAAATAAGCGAAAAACGTTTCTAATTTCTTTTAATGTGAAAAGCTATTCATTTATTTATGACTTCTTTTTTCTTGTGAAACAAAACAATTTTATATATTAAAGCCTTTACTGAGAAATCAAACGCATGACTAAATAATTGCGATCTCGGATGAATTTAACTTACGAGAAACACAACTTTCGAAACTCATAATGGAAAAGAGCCAATTAATCGCGATTAAATAATTTTTAAACTATTTTTCCTGTAACCGCTTGAAATAATAATAATTCGACGTAACATGTTGCTCTGACTTTTTGGAAAAAATAATAGCAACGCATATATTCATCGTTTTAAACTTAAAATTGCGCTTTTTTTAGTCTACAAATATTTTGATGTTCATAAAGAACGATTTGAAAGAAAAGTAAAAACAGCAATTCCTCAAATTACGCGACTTCTCTCACGAATGGAACAGTAAAAAGCTTTTTCATAGGAAGTAAAAATAAGAGAAATAATGTAACTAACTTATATCAACTTTGATGTATAAAATTTTTTATCGAAGAATTAATACTTTTGCGATTGCTTGTACAAGAAGATTATATTATTGTTATTATATAACGCGTGGCATATTCAAACTTTCATGAGCGCAAACAAAAAGTTTGCAGAAATATTTTATTACTGAAATAAAATATTCTTCTGATTTATTGAAAACAAAAACAAGACAAAGCGTTTCCTTTCACTTTTTCATTAATTTTCAAATGTTGAGAATTTATGAAAGAAGCAGGTGCTTCAATGTAAAATCTTATCAAAATAAATTTTATTTTAGAGCTACTCCGAAGCAGCTTATCATTTACGGTTGAAAAGATAAGATCGAATGCTAGTTTGAAATGATTTATTCTGGAAATTTAAATTTAGCATCGAGAGCCATTCTAATTGGACAGTAAAAGCCGAAGTAGAGTAGAATTTTTTGTGTAGAAACTAAGTATTGGAGGAATTGATTTTTCTTTATCTTCGAATGGACCTCTAAATTTCGTATTTTATCTTATCTTTCTTTAGTAAAAGAAAAGAAATAACATTTTTCAGTAACCATACATATAAATAATTTTTTTTTATCTAAATCGATACAAACAAATGGAATTTGATTGGCCAATTTTAATTTTTAACTGAAAAAAGGTAGTGAAAACAGTGACTTTAGCGGTAAAAAAACGATCAATAGATTGTCATTCAGATAAGAATCATTAAATAACTGTTTAATAAAACATATTTTTGGGAAGCGTCATTGTTACACGAAATCATTTCTAACTTTTCTTTTGTTCTTTCTGTGTATATCGGGTAGCCTAAATAAGCGTTATGGATAAAGTCTATGGCGTTAAAGAGAATTCGTTAAACTGTAGATTTTGATGTGGGTATAAAAATATTAAAGTTTTTCGAATTCGCAAAATTATTCCTTTCTTTATTTTAACACATTTTAAGCTAAAAAATTGTTTCAATAAAAATAACTTCAAGAAACTTGACAGCCTCCGTACTCTTACACGATTCTCCGCATTGTAGTCGAAATACTGAGGTCTGCTGTATCTTGCTATCTCATTTTTATCGAGAAAATCAGCGATGATTTATATCGATAATTAGAGACTATAGTTCTTAAAGAATTAAATTTCAATGAAATTGTGACAAAAATCTCGATGAGTTGCCTTTATAATTATGATCAAATGAAAGGGGTAATTGAATGCTTGATTGTGAATTTTCTGCTTCAAATGTATCAAATATTGATTGTTCATAAAATCAAAATTAAAGAATCTAACCTAACATTTAAAGCCGTTCATTTTGCCCTCATTTCATTAATTTTTTGAATCGAAATAGCAATCAAAACATTGTATTTATTGCTATAGAAAGTGATGTGAAAATTCAATTTTCCTAAGCAGAGATATGTAAAATAGTGTTTTACAATTTTATAGCGTAATTTGATTCGAAACTATTGTGAAAGGAGCAAATTCAAAATCTAATGCTGCAAAAATGCATTTAATTGAATAGAGAATGAATCCTTTAAAATTGCAAAATTCTGATATAAATAGCGTGAAAGTGGCTGCAGAATTATTTGCTTTGCATTTTGCGATAAATAAAACTCGAGTATTGCAAAAATGCAATATCAGAAGTTGCATTTCAAGTGTTGAAACAAATCAAGCGAACTCGCAATGATTTGGGTGAAAATGAAAGTGAGAAAGCAGCGTTTCTAGCTGTTGTTAGCTGATCAATGTAGTTTCTGAGAAGCGCTCAAACTTTTGCTCTTTCGCTCACCGAATGGTAGACAAGCGTAAAGAAGGGAGGGGGGGTTGATTGCCTCAACGATCACTGACTGCATTCAGAGGCTCGCTCCTCCATCGAGACACAATGCGAGCGGTTGTTTCGTGAAATTGGGGAAATATTAACGCAAAATTAACGTGGAAAAGATAAGAGACGAGATTGAAGAGAATATTGAGAGTGGAAACAGTGTATCAGATTAAATGTACAACTGTTCTCTGCAATCGCTGCATGTCAATTTTCACTGACATTCCACAAAATACTACATTTATTCGGTGAGTTGTCACTACGAGCAGGAATCACATGCGGCCTTCTTTCGGGCAGTGAACGTCGAAATTTCTCATTTCTGTCTCTCGATGAGAAGCTTTTCATCCATAGCGTGAATGCTATTTGCAGACGCTTCGCTCAGCACGCTCATTACTTTATTGAAAGGTTAAAATAGCGCGGATACATTGCACTTCTCTTCGCTTTTTGTACACTTTGAATGCAGAAATTTATTCACACTTTTAGTTTTAGCAAATGGGGCGAAACTTTGAGCGCGTATTGAGAGAAAGCAGCTCTCGAAGGGCAGAAACGGTGAAATGGGCGATAAGTTGCAAAGGTGATGAACATTAATTGCACTGAGCTCACTAAAAATATAAAAGTGACAACGTTACTCGAAAAATTTTGCGCGAATGCTTACACTTTGACGGGTTTAAAATCGGAGTAAGAGTCTCAGATAAAATAAACAAAATCCACCGAGAAATACTTTGTTTGCAACGTTACAAAGACGATACAGTCTTACGTCATTGCTTAAAATTTGCTGTCAGCGTTTCAATTCCGAGTACATTAGAAGTGTTCGAGTTTTAATGCTTATTAGATTTGCTGCTGAAAGTGTGAATAATTAAATTGATAGAATACAGCGTGTATTCTATGCGTAGCGTAAATATATTAGCAGTCCTCCGCGTATCTTTGCTATTGTGAATCCAATTAAGTATCATGATTATTTTTGAAATGCTGAGAGTAGAAATTCAAAATAATTCACATAGAAAAATAGAAGAGTGCAAGTGCATTTTGAAATATTAGCGAATTGCTTTCTTTCTGGAGGCTCTTTGCGAGCAGAATATTCGCTGAAATCAATTTGTTGATGCTACATAATTGAAGTGAATGCAATTATTTGAAAACTTGCTTTTGAACGCGTTCGTTACTTGCGAACGACATTCATCCAACGAAGTTTTCAAAGTGACTTTTAAAATTCAATTCTCGTCAATTATGAGACTATTTGCGATGAGCAACAAACGAAAGCAATGAAAAGTCAAAAAAGGCTCTCTTCATTCGCTTCATACATTTTGATTGATTCGTGAAATGCGAAGAAATGTACATAATTCACAAAATGATACTTCGTTTAATGCAAAGTTCGGCGAACAGTGCTCGAAGCGACGCCCAATCATAAATTACGCTTTGGGATTAATTTCTATACGATAGTTAATGTACACTCGAATATTTCATGCATTTTATTCATTTTGTACGTCGATGCATTCATACAATTATTTGCGCGCTTTATTGCGATTTGCAGAGTTTAGAGTAGAGTAAAAAAACGGCTCAGTCGAAAGCGAAAGTGTTTTCAGACTGTTCTCATCAATGAAAGCAACGCATAAAAGCTTCCGTCTAAACTTTGCAGTTGCTTTTGAAAAGAGGAGTGTAAAAGATGACAACATTCGCATTCAGCGCTTAGAATTTAGTGCAAATGAGGCGGGAAGAAGTCGGCTTCGTATCGCTTTACTGAGCGAGTGCAACGATACACTTTGCAGACCTTACCAATAAACGAATGCGGACAATAATCGAACTTGTGGAGCAGAGACGATAAAAAATTTAATTCAAACATGAAATTTTGTTTGAGAACTCATTCTAGCGAACTAATCGCTACGTGTGTTTAGTTTTTGGATTGGCCAGATCAGGCAGAGATTAATACGATTAGACTCTGGCTTCGTTTTTCTTTTTTTAAGAAGAAAATTTAATTTGCTGCGCAATTGTGTCTGGCAAATTAAAGTGTTTCTAGAGTTTAATGGAGTGTGATGCAAAGCAACCGAGTTGCTTGTTTTTAGCGTTTCAATAAAAGTGCAAAAATAATCAATAAAGCGATGCAAAATGGTCGCAAAATGCATATATGAAGAGATGAGAGAGCTAAACTGTGCCACTCTAATGTATTCTTTCCCTGTGTGAGCAAACGTTTTCCTCTTCCTCCACTCGGGGCAGAGAAGGATGAGAGCAGCGCGTGATATTATGCAACATCTGTGATCAATGGTATCTCCATTTTCTCGCTCGTAGATTCTTTTCGAAAAAAGATTCTCTAAATTTATCTTCGCAACAATTGCTATTCATTAAATGTTCTTTTACTCGATTAAGTGTTGGAATATTTGCGCTGTTTTTTGAGGAATAAATCTACAATCGAAACGAAAATGCAAACACAATACGGCCAAACAATTATTCAGACAGTGAGCAAATAATTAGGTTTGCTCTAATGCAATAACCGAAGTTGCATTTAATCAATAAAGCATTTATGTAAATTGCGATTTGCAAATAGCAGTCGCGAAGTTTCTTTCTTACTCTGCTTTGCAGGCGAAAAGCGCAAAGGTAATATAATGTGCAGACTTTCGGCACACATTCAGCGGGAAACAAAAGCGGTGAACCAAAATAAAATTCGGTGTACACACGCAATCAAGTGTTAAAGTCGCGCGAATCGTTAAAACAATTGCCTAAAGTAAACTTAAAGAAAAGGCGAACGCGAGAACAAAATCGCTCGATATTATGATTGGAAATCCATTGGGCAATGATTGCTGCGAACGGAACACAACATTGATGCTGCAAAGAAATAAAACTCGACGCCTGTTTTCAATTCAGAATCGAAATACATCTCGCACTTACACGCTTTTATGCACACTATTGTTTCAAAGTTACACACTGTTTTCAACCTCAAAAACTGTTCCTTTTACATTTTGACGCTCACTAAACACTTGCAAACAATGCTTGTTCCTTCTATAGATTTGTGCGTCTTTCACATGTAAATTAAAAGAGGCGATGACGAAAAGCCGAAAAGAAACATAAAAATAAAAATGCGTACAATTGAATACTTTATCACAAAGCGTTTATCTAACAATAAATGATAAGCAATTGATTAGGATTATTCGATAAAATTTATTCAATTTATCTGAGAGAAAAACGGCGCAAGCTTTTGACTGTTTGAAGTGTGGACACTGCTTTCACTGTCAATTATTTTTTATGCTCATTGCGTTTACAAACATTGTGGACAGCAGCAAAAAACTTGAGTTGAATCTATGATTGCTTTCGACTTGCGAAGTTGTATTTTTACTCTTTTTTTGAAACAGAGAAAGAAACAAAGTCTGAGTTTTCTTTTTAGTACATAGTGTTGCGCAAGCATTCAGTGAAATTCCACGAATTAATGGCTCACTTTGAACCGAATTACTTCTAAGATTTGAAAGAGAAATTTCAGCAATTTTAAAGATTCTCTTTAAACGCTTAAAAAATCGCGAAGTTTTTACAATGAAATTTGAATGAACGGAGCCTCGTTACTCGAAAAAAAACGGGAAATTGGATTCATTTAAATCCACTCGATGTGTGTGTGTTTACCAAATTGGATTATAAGCTAACGACGGAAGAAAAGAATTCATTTTCAAAAGCGAAGGCTTACCGAATATTTGCAACATAAATACCAGCGAGAAGAATAGCGTTGAAAGCGAAGTATTCATTTTAGTTTTTCGCTTTTCTTTGTTTTCTGCTCAATTTTGCTTTTAGTTCGAGTCGAAATAACTAGCGGCCGCGAATAATTATCATTTCATCGATCGATTCGAAATTATTTTTTACTTTTCGGGAAAATAAAGTTAATTTAATTGCAAAGCTAAAAGCACCGTCGATATGTGTAAGTGAAAACGGTAAACAGAAACGCGATTATCGGCGAAACTTTTGCATTTTTTTCGCGCACAACAATGAAGCGAAAGAAGCGACACAAAAGTTTGCACTCTTTTCACAGTTAGCCGAGCAAAATCGCATGTTTCGTTTCTTTCTCTCGTTCGCTTGGTTTCGTCGAAAGTCAAAAAAGATAAAACACAATCGAAAGGCGAAGATGTATAGAGGTGTAGAGTCGAGCGACGATCAAAAGCATGTGCTTAACGGTGGTGTGCTATTGAAACGAAAGTGAAGAGTGTCGGAGTAGTAAAACGATAGCGGACTCTGCAGAAATCTATGCAACATTGAGAAGTCGCGCGAAATGAACAGAATTGTGCGCATTCGCGAACTCGAGCATCGGAAACGTTCGGCAAACTTTCCTTCGTCAATTACGCGATTAATTTCGCTTTGCTTAATTTAAAGTTTGATTATGTCACCAAACAATGAGTGTACTGCAATTTAGTGCTTTTGCAATTTTTGCTGAATGCTTCAGAGTTAATTTGTGTATAATGCGTTCGCAATTATTGCTAGTTAACTTCTGCCTGACTTTTTTTCTTCACTTTATTTAGCAAACAAAGCTTATTCAAACTATCGAGTATATCTTCGTTTAGTTTAATTGATAAAAAATCATTTTAAAGAAAATTTTCAGCAAATTTGGGCTATTCAGCTGCCTTCAGCTTTTTTGATCGATTGCTTTTATTTTTCGGCTTTTTAACTTTCTAAAAACATATGAAAAATGGAAAAAAGTCTAAATTTAACGTCGATGCACAATAATTAAAATGAAAAAATTTCAACTCGTATTTTATCAAAAAGTGAAAATATTCTGCATCACTAAATTCTAAAAGCTTTTTTATTAAAATTGGTTAATACGACCAAAATTTTTTAAAATACATCAGATTAAAATATGATTTACAGAAAGCATGAACATTAAAAAATCACAAAGAACAATTTTTCTTTGTTTTTTTTTTCTCACTTTTAGAGTTTTTTAAAAATGTCTCATGCGATAGAAATATTTCAATAAGTGAATCGAAAAAAGCATGGAAGAAGATTATTTTAAATGGAAACTGCAAGCATAATAATCCTTTGCAAATGATTTACGGAGTTACAGAGTTTTCACTCGAATGATACAAGTGTTGCATAAGAATTTCTTATTATAAATCGTAAGCTCAATATAACAAGTTGAATTTTATTTCTCATTTCTCAACACATTGAGTTTTTATATACGCTCTTCGGTGAAATTCGCTTTTGTTAGAAACCACTGAACTCCCAAATAAATTACATATAAATCTAATTTGTTTCAGAATAGATTCAATGATTGATTTAATCAAGCAATGGTTGCTTGATGTCAGTTTCGAACGACTGTTGAAAAAAAGAAGCCAAAAAGTAAAGAAAATCTTTTGAAAAAGAGCGAAAAAACATTGAATCGGAAAATAAAGAGCAAATGATAATGACAATTGCCCTCCTTTTTGTTTGCCAATAATAACGGTTTAATTTAGTGTTGAATTAAAGCGAACGAAGAGCAAAGTACTTCGAGTTATGCATCACTCGAATGGTAGCGCTGCAAATGACAGAAACGAGAATTGAAAACAAGAAACAAAAAGCTCATTTGCTTTATATGCTTAAAAAAGCGCTCGATTCTGAAAATTAATTAGTAAATTATGTGTTCTTTTTTTCAATGCGGCCATTGTTCGCTTTGCTTCTCGATTCAAATGATCAGAAACGAAAAAGGAAAGAGCGCTACTCAAATGAAAATAAATTTTAATTATGCAAAGCATTACAATTGAACGTGACAGTTAACCACGACTTAAGATATTTGCGATTTAAATGCGCGCGCGGTTAAATTTCTTACACTTGTTACCGTTAAAAATACTGATTAGTGCTTTAATTTGTCGCTTCACTAATTACTTCTCTAAGTTAGACAGTAAATGATTTTTTTTCTACGGTCATTAAGTTAGATTTTGGTTTAAAAAAAAGACTTTTCAAGAAGAAGCAGTTCATTATTCACAAACTCTGATCAAGCCGAAGAAAAGTAATGCAAACAGTTACACACTGCTTTACGCGTATAAAATCGCAAATTTAATCTATTTTATGGCATAAATTGATGGTCGCAAGTGTACATTTTTATTTAACGCGTATTCCGCTTACATAATATAATTACAAATTTGTCAAAATGCATAAAAAGTTAATTTTGTGTAAAAATGAAGGCGTAAGAGAAATTTTTGGCGAAAAAAATGAATTAATAAGGAATATGTTGTTTCATAGAGTGTCATTAAAAGCTTTTTTGAATGCGTGCAAAAAACAAATTCTTTAGTTTGGCAATTTACTTAAAATGGAAAATAGCAATTAGAATCTCGCAGTCAGTTAGAGTGAGAAACAAAACAAAATAAAAAGCGTCGAAGTTTGCTTTTTCGCAAATCTTAAAAAGCTTAAAAAGGAAAGAAATCCGCGAGAAAGTCAGTTCGAAGTGCATTAGCAAAGAATTCGGAATACTTTTTATTTGCAATCAATGCTTTTATTTTAGATTGAGAATAATAGGTGTAAAAGCGAGCGAGCGTAGAAACTCATTTATATTCATTTTTGTAGTCGACTTATTAACTGCAAATGCATCCATTAGTGCAGCAATGTAGCTTCGAAAAACAACAACAACAATAAAGTAGCAAAACTTTTAGCGTAATATTCGCCCAACTTTTGCAGGACCATTTGTATAGCACTGTGAACGCTTTTTCACTCGATCTCGCTTCTGTCGAGAATTGAGTAAAATAAGTTGAATTGTAATTGATCATTAAAACATTTTCGCTTTTTCTTCCAATTTCTAACTGCTTTGCTTTTTCTTTTCGTTAAATTTCATTGATTCGAGAAATGCTTCAAAATCGCATTGAAGCGGCGAATAACATAGACGCGAAACTTCTCATTAAATGAGCGTTAAAGAATGTGATCCGTAACTGAAAAAATAAAAAACGCAGCCAGACTTTGATTTTTAACATTGTTCGGATTGCACATTCGATTTTCTTTGCGAAAAGCATCTGCATCACTTTCATTTTTATTTGCATCTTTTAAAGCAATTAATCGCAACTTCAAGCGGCAGACACTTTTTCGAATAACCATGAAAAATAGCAAAAAAGCTTTACCATCTCATCGCCTAAAGCTCACGCCGCGGAAAACGAAACCTCAAGTAATCTTATCGACTTATGGCGAAATGTAGAGTCGCTCAGGAAATAAAATGACACACACTGCCGGACACATAGCTCTGTATCATATCAGCACTTTCCCAAAACCGCTTTATTTATATGGATAAGACATAGATCTTTATGTTAGCCTCTGAATTTTACATTTAGATACACTTTTATATTTGCAGGTAACCCGATTTACAAAAAATTAGCAACTGGCATATGACAAAATGGCTTGAAAAAATCACATGGAATTCTATGCGCAAAATTATAAAAGGAGGTCAATCTAACTTTTTTCGATGCATGATTTGTTAGAACTATAAATGCAATTGATTTTTACTTTAGGTTAAATCAGGAATAACAGTGGATTAATTTTTCTAGCCATAATCCAAACTTTTTAGTAATCGATGTTATTTAAATTTGGAAAAGAAGCCGATATAATATCCAACTTTTACGTTTAGATTAATTTTATGCTCAAAATATATTATAAAAGCTTGTCTCTTATAAAAATTAGTCGACATTTAAAAATGCTCCATTGGTTTTTGCTCTCTGGCCTGATTCAAAAGTTAAGTTTTAATTGATTTTTTTCGAAAATCGCTACAGACATAGAAAGGCTAGCGTTAATCTTTTAAATATTTCATAAACTATCAAGAGTAGAAATTGATGGCGAACGCTAAAAAGTAGAAAGATTTCCAGAAAATTTTTAATTATCTGATTTGCACTTAGATCTCGGAGACATGACATCAAACTAAAATTATTGAACTCTGATTGATACAAATGAATTTCAATGAAATGTAAAATACAGTTTTGGAAAAAATGTTTCTCCTAACGATAATTTATGAATAGACGCAAGCTGAAGATGCGTTTCTCAATTTAAAATAAAACCTTGTTTTATGAATAAGCAACATTAAAAGCGATGACTGTTTAAAATGCAAATAATTCCTTAACTTACCGTTGATGAAGTCGAAAAACGACGAAATTGAATGAAAAGGGTTGATGATTGTTCAGAACGGTCGTTAACTCATGATCTTTACAAAACGAAACAATTCACACTGAAATCACTTATTTGCACGCGTTAATTTCACATTTGTAAAGTGAGTTTTGAAAAAATTTGTGAATTCTTTTATAAACAAAATGTGCATTTCACTTTGCGTTGAACTTCAACTGCCTGCAATCGCTTTTAAATGCGATAAGAAAGCAAGAAACACTGTGTTCCATTTGCTGATGAACGTTCGAACCGCGAGCAAACGATATGCATGGCGGCAAAACATTTTCTGAGCAATAATGAATCTGTTGAAATAAAATTGCTCACAACATGTCCGAAGCATCAAAGTTCGAATAATGTTGAAGTGTTTACTTTTGCTTCCAACATTTTAAAAAATTATTTACTTAAGAATTCTTTCTAACTTCTTTTTGTTCAAATTAACACAAAAGCAATTTAATTAAC
>NCKU01001422.1:0-25829 GCA_003675995.1 Dinothrombium tinctorium | reverse complement strand
GTTTCAATCTCGACGGTTACGGTTACAAATTTTTGTAAACGTTTCGCTCCCTACTTTTAATGCACACGTGAAATTAAATCTACATACTAAGTTTCGTTGAAATCGAGGTACGGCCAAAAAAGTAGTTTCCATGTTCGAAAATGCAAATTTTAAATTACGAAGTAAAAATCTTTTTCATATTTTTTTGATTCTCGTTCGACGACATCAATCGTTTTCATTTCGTCACGAGTTTTGATCATTATGATCGATGCTTGATCTTTTCCTAATACGAGTTTTCATCATTCATATTGTTGATTATAGCAATCGATTATCATATAACAGCCTGTTTCTTAGCACTTTCAAATGTTCTTAAGCTATGATTTAATTTTTAAAAAATTAGATCAATAAATCGATGACTTTAAAAACATCATTTCTTATTCAATAAAATACACTCTTTTCATTCATAAATAAAGTGAGCTAATTAAAAAACATAAAAAACTTTTTCATATGAACAGCGTTTACAGCCCTAAAAATTGCACTTTTTAAGTCTAATGACAAATATATAACACAAGACACAAACTTTATGTCGTGTTGTGTAAAACTGCATCGAAAAAAGCTTACATTTTACGCTTTATGTACTACGAAAAACTTTTATTGACACAATTTTGTTTTGCGTCACTGCCGGATATCAGTTAGATGAAATATAAATAAAAATTCATTTAAAATTCACACAACTAATTTCATAATAAAAAATTCACAAATGTAATATTGTCACGGATCCAACCATGACCTCTATTATTTGGTCCGTGGAGATATTATCGCAATGGAAGCGTGCACAAATACATGGTTGGAATTTTCAGCAAACTAGAGCTTGGACCAACGCCTAGCTCGCGACAGTTAATAATATAAAATGATATGAAATGAAAGATGAAATTAGATTGAGATGATGAATGATGAAAAGCAAGAGTTAAAATAATCAAAATGACGATTAATGAAAGAAAGAGTGAATGCTTAGCGATGAAAGAAAAAGTAAAGACGATTGACTAAAGCATTAAAATATTCAAAACAATTAATTAAACTTTAAAAAATAGTCAAAATAAAGTTTTAATTGAGAAAAAGAAAAAGTTCGGCTTTCTAGGATCATAATATCAATTATTAGAAAAAAAAACGTCTCGTGTAAGCTTAAACAATTCTTTGTGAAGTTTGAGTTACGTATAAACAATCGCTAAGTGAAATAAGTCCTTCAGCTTTTACACCGTACGTCATTCCAAACAAAGGTTGATTCCCAAACGCTGTTTTTGCATCTTTTGTTTTCGCAATTCTATACCTGAATTAAAATTTGAATTAATAATACTTAATTTTGTAATTTCGAAAACCAACTTTTTTAGTGTTTTTAAAGGCTCGGAAGCTGTTACACCACTTTCTGGTTTAATTGTAGTCACCACACATCTCTCGCATTCTTTTAGCTTCTTCAGTTGCAATTCTCCTATTCTTAACATTCCCCATTCGTCCTCGGCGTACGGTTCTCCTTCAACTACTATATTGGGACGAAAATTCACGTAGCTCACTGATTCTCTTTCTGGAAGTCGCTTGTTTAAATCGCGTATTGAATTGTGGTTTATAAGCAAACAAGCGCAACTATAGTGATATATAACCTTTTGTAACAATTCATTAAAATTTTCGGATTGTGATTAATTTTACAAATTACCGGAAATTCATTTGTTTTCAAATATTTGTCTCCTTTCACTGTGAAACTTGGCCGAAAATCCAAACCAGGTATATGTCGCAATAGACGGACGCCTTTCTTATTGATCACTTTTTCAAACCAAGCTGCCGCTTCATTTCCACAATCGATTCCTTTCATTCTTTGGCCCCACTGTCTGAAAATCATTTTACTATGCGTAATAAAAACTAAAGCTTACTCAAATTCAACTACACAGTGTTCTTTAGGATGGATACTTGATTTAATTTTTAACGTTCCGTGATTTTTTGATTGGATCCAGAGTTCATCTTCATGAAATGATAATGTAAATAGAATGAGCGATGGAATTTTTATTAAATTATAGTATTCATTTCCATGAACAAGAATAAAGCTCCTAAAAAATGGTGCAAATAAATTATTAATGGTGACTTTAACTTACCTATCGGTCCATCCTTTATACTGAAGCGCGCTTTTTGAGAAAAAAGCTGAATCTACCTCAATTCCAGGAAGCGATTTAATTGGGTATATGATGATTTTCTTTACTGTTCCTGCAAAAGTTCGTGTTTTTCTTCGCTTATGAATTAAATAGAAAGAAATTGCAAAAACCGATAAAATTGATGAAAACCAAATGCGAAAGCATAATGAAATGCTCATTTTCATCAAGTTTAACTTTTTTCAAAATCTGAACTTCATTGCATTCGTAACTTTATTATATGAAACAATTTGTTTTATCAAATACAAAAATTGTGTTCTGATATGTTATCTAACTTTCACTATGGATCTTTTATCAATTTATTTCATAAGCTCGCTTTTTCTTATGAAAGCAAAAATGAAAAATGAACCAAATTAAATAAATTTATATTAACCAGCCAAATACAATCAATTTTTAAGAAACACTAAAATCGACAAGATTAACTCAACGCTAAACTCCAGTAATCTCAATAAAATGAAAATTAATAGAAAAAATACTATTCAATCATTTGCAATATAAATCGATCGTTAGCTCTCGATAAATCTTAAAATCAAAAATGAATGCACATTTTGGACTCTTACGATTCACAAGTTTTTAAGTATAAAAATTCTGAAAATTTTCAACTTTTCAAAAATGTTTAATAAGATTTATAAGATAAAAATATTTCCTTTTGAAAAACACATTCTAGTTTATCAGCTTTATGAAGTTTAGAGTTAATTAAATTTTTTATCATTTAAATACTTTTACCAATTGAGGAAATCTGAGATACAATAGAGATATTCGTTGATAAAAGCAAAGAATTGGTGGCTAACATATTTAAAATTTTAATAATTAAATAAATTTATTAAGAAATGGTTTACCCAACCAACTCAATGAATATTGTTAGATAAACAATTTCTCAAAAAATCTATTGAATTCGTCACATCTTTTCCATTGATCACATTTTATTCGACTGTTTTTCATGATATTTTCCCCAATTCTTTTGTTAATATTCCTAGAACAAGATTGAAATTTTGTGACAAGTATTTTTATATATTCGCAGAACTTTTTAATTCTTTACCGAAAAAAATGTAGAGACAAAAACAATTTTAATTCTTATTTATATTTACGTGAAAAATTTTTATATTCCAAAATTTTTATCATGCAGTGATCTACTGCAATCTTTGCAATTGCTAAAATAAATTTTTTATTATTATTATCAGTATTAAATGTTTTTATTTATAACTTATTAGTCAATAAACAAATATTTTCAAGATACCTAACTTTACATCGAGAAATTTTGAGTGTAAAACAGACACATTTAATTACATTTTTACTCTAAAAGCACTTTTATTCATTTTAAAAGATTATTAATGAAAAATATGATAAGTTATTCATATTAATGTAATGTGACATAATTAATTTTTGTTAATTTGACGCATAGATTTTTTTTCAAGCATAATGCAGAGAATTTCACAATTTACATTACATAGTACGTAAAACTTTTCATTAATAGGTTTCATATGATAAAAATATCCTCTTCTGAACAATGAAAATTAGAGATAATTTTTCATTGTTCATTTTTAGCTTTAAAATAAATTTTTCATTTTCTTATTTTTAGAATTTTAGCTTAACTTTGTAAAGTTTAAATTAGAATTTGTGAAATATGCACGTGGAGATGGCGATAGCAACAAGAACCTGCGCTCAAAAATCGGTTAGACCAGCTCGTACCTAAAAAACAAGTGATTTTCTTTTTGTGTTACCTGTTAGGACGCATTTTCGCCTCTCTCTAATCAGTTAAATTGATGTGAACCCAACTAACAATCGCTATCTAAGCAAATAACGAGTCGCAAATATCGCTCAGCAGAGCCTCGAAAGCTGATACGCTCGTCGAAAAGTCTCTTTAAGAATTCGCTTTGTTGTCACTTCACTTGATTTGCTTTTCTCGCTATTAGTGAACTCGAATTGATCAGGTTTTTCTGTTCTAATTGCTCTAATTTTTTTGCACTCGACTCGTTCTTTTTTGTAAAACGGTGAAAATGTCTTCACATTCGGGTATCATTACGGGCACAAACGCTTGGTTTCAGAAAAAGATTAACCTGCGACCGGCGAAACGCGGCTGTCATTTGGTCACTGATGATGTGGTTCAAAGTGTGCAAGAATTAAGTAAGTTCAAAGTTGGTCTCTTCAATGTGCAAATACAGCATACGTCCGCGAGTTTGATGCTAAATGAGAATTATGATCCTGACGTGCGTGAAGATATGAAAATGTATTTAGATCGTATTGTGCCCGAAACATTGAATTACAAGCATCGAGATGAAGGAGCCGATGATATGCCTGCGCATATAAAAGCAGCTCTAACCAATACCTCATTGAATATTCCGATTACGGACGGCAAATTAAACTTAGGAACTTGGCAAGGAATTTGGCTTTGCGAGCATCGCAACAATGGCGGTTCGCGCAAATTAATTGTAACAATAAACGGCGTTTTGAAATGAGCTTTTTAGCAATGCGATCGGTCTTGAATCTTATAATATTTCTTCCGTTTTCGTTTTGTGTGTACAACGAAGCAATAAACCTCAAAGTGAACGAAGATGCGTTGAAGCACTGACCGATACTTTTTTATGGTTTTGCTTAGCTATTATCACTTTTAGAAATTATTTTAATACATTAAAAATTTACTCAAAGCCTAATTGTAAATATATTTTATGAATATTCCCGAAAATATCGTTTATTATAATTTTCAATATCGACAACGAATAAAAAATGCCTTCACTACATCTTGATACCAAAAATGTGTGAATAAAAAAGTTAAAATTTCAAACTATCGAAATTTTTTCATTTAACATATTATCGAGCATTCAATCTTAAAGCAATTATTTAAGATTAAGGATTATCGAGATTAAGCTTTTTGAGATATTTGAGATCAACAAGTGATGTTTAGTACGAGTTGAGTGAATATGATTAATTGAATTGGTTGTCGCTCGTATATTTGGTGAAGATGTTTAAAACGAAGCTTAATATAAAAGTGAATTAATAAATAAGGTTAGAATTGCGAATTTAACCAACTTATTTTCGAAATGAAGCACAGGTGAAAACGATGCGCATTTCAAATGTGGAGCTCGTGTACTGTTTGATACAAATGCGCGACGCATGAAAAACGAATGAAGAAAAGCGTGTAGCTTATGAGATGTACTAACGAGAAGTAAGCGAAAATTTTCCGCACAAGTGAGAAAAAATTGGATGCTTGCGTAAAAAAAATTATATCGACACTTTTACAGAATCAAGAAATGAAGTTTATTAATTTATTTAAGCGCAATTTATCGTTACTTAATTACTGTAAGCGTAGATATCATCCACAGAGCGAATGTCAACGGTTGATGTCAAGCGATTGTGGTGTTAATCGCTCGCTCAAAACGCTCTCCAATTATCCGCAACTAATTCAACATTACGATTATCTTAAATCAGTTATTAAAGGTATGTCAATTTGTGATCGTTAAATATCAAAGGTTATGTCGTCATTTTATTTTTAACCTTCTTTTTCAAACAGGCAAAATAAATGAGTCAACCGTTGATGTGAATGGCGTCTATCCAAATAATGAATTGAATCTTGCCGACATCGAGATCTATGGTTTCGATTACGATTACACTCTTGCCGTTTATAAAGAGTCGATTGATTATTTGATCTATAACCTGGGTCGCGATGTGCTTGTTTCGAAGTACAAGGTTCAAAACAGTAGGTCTCATCATCGAACAATTATTGAGTGAGCAAAGTTTTACAGTATCCGATTGGTATTCACCAACTCGATTATGTTCCTGAGTTCGCAATCAGAGGTCTCCATTATGATATTGAGAATGTAAGTGATTTTATTTTTGTTAAATCAGCAAATAAATCACTTTGTTTTAGGGTTTGTTGATGAAAATCGATAGCTTTCATCAAATACAAAAAGGTAGCGTTTATCGAGGAATAACAAAGATCTCGGACAAGGAAGTTGAAAAGATTTATGGCGATCTCTATATTTCTCAATCGCTTATTCGACCGGAGAACAGTTACCCAAAAATGAAGCAGTTGATCGACTTATTCTCAGTGCCCGAAATATGCTTATTAGCGAATGTAACCGAATATTTCAATCAAAATAATATTTCCTATCATCCAGAGATACTCTTTTATGATGTCCAGGTATTTCCATCATTTCCATTCATTTTTAATTTGTACAATTGCTTTGTGTAGAATGCTGTCCAAAGTATTCACCCTCTTATGCACGGAATGCTCGATGAAGAAAAGATTAAAGACTATCTCCAAAACCATCCACAACTGCAAGAATTTTTGCTTCGTTTAAAAAAAGCTAATAAGAAAATGTTCTTGATCACAAACAGCCCGTACAAGTTTGTGTATGTTTTTTTACTATTAAGTTTTATTTTTACTAATTTTTTTTATGTATTGAAGTGACTGCGGTATGAAATATATGATAGGCGATGGCTGGACCGATTTATTTGATTTGATAATTGTTCACGCCAGGAAACCGAAATTTTTTGTTCAAGAACACAGGTTTGTTTTATTTTTAATCATAACCAAACTAAACTTTTTTTTTCCATTCACAGGCCATTCAGACAATATCATAGAGAAACCGATTGTCATTTGTGGGAACAAGTGACAAAGTTCGAGAAGGATAAGGTTTATATGGAGGGAACAGTCAAACAATTGCTCGAAATAACCGGATGGAAAGGCAACAATATACTTTATTTTGGCGATCAAATTTATAGTGATTTAGCTGATCTTACATTATACCACGGATGGAGAACAGGAGCAGTAATTAAGGAGCTAGAGGTATGCTTTTTATTTTTATCTATTACAAAAATTTGAAAGAAAGATTATTGATTAGCTAATATATTCTTTAACATATCGTGTTTATAGTATGTTTACGGGTCAAGAAAGTGAAAGAATTAATATTTTTGGGTGTTTCCTTATTTATTCGAGTTTTTAAGTAACTGAAACGAATGCACCAATATATCTAGCTGCTTTGCATGAAACGAAAAATTTGTATTTTTCTAAAAGAGGTGCGAGTTCTCAGGTGATCGCGATTTCAATTCTTTTTTCTTAAATTCACCACGAAAAATGCCCATTTTTAAAATTAATTTCTCATATTAATTTCGATTATCAGTCGCAACTCGCTATTTTTCCTATCTCGATGATTGAGTATCCAGAAATGATGTTGAATTTATAGTTCATAGTAGAGGAATATATAAAAAATTTGTGTCGATTCTTTTTCAACGAGAATTTTTTAAGGAAATCCTATTTAGTTTTGTATGCCTCAATTTTTTCTCATTATTTCTACAAAAAAAATTAAACATTTTTACGGAATTAGACGTTTTTACCTTTACAAACAGTTTTTCCGTCCAAAAAATAAGGGAATTGATTTTTTTTGTAGTTAAGCAGAAATAATCATTGTTTTGCTGTTGATGCTCGTAGATTTTTCGCATTAAAAAAGTTGATTTGAGACTTTTCTTTAATATTTTTTAATCTAGTATAGATTCAGTCAATCTTTTAAAACAATTCTGCAAAAAAATTATCTCACTACAGAAAGAAATCAATACTCTCAATTCGGAAGATTTCGCAGAAGCGATCAGCGAATTGCAGGCGATTCAACAACTGATCGAAGAGCATCAAAAGCGAATGGAGAACGATGCGCGCGGAAAAGATCTCTTGAAATGCTTACTTCACGATCGCGATTTGTTAAGAAAACGAACAAAAGAACTGTTTAATCCTCAATTCGGCAGCATTTTCCGTACGCACCACAATCCCACCTATTTCTCCCGGCGATTATTTCGCTATTCGGATATTTATACCGCTCAAGTAACTAACTTGTTAAACTATTCCGTCAATCATCTCTTCTGTCCTCGTCGTGGTTTCTTGCCTCACGAACGAAGTGTAACATCGAAATTTTTAGAAAAGTAGAAAAAAAGTTGAAATTATATTGTTGAGGTTGTATTGTTTCTAAGCTGATATTTTAAGTTACAAGTGATTATTTCTATTTCTCTTTCTTGGTTTCTCTTTCTCTCTTTACTTTCCTTAATTTAAAAATCATGACAATGGAGAAAGAGAAATAAAAGTGAAGACAATCTTCAAAATTTTTAGCAGCTATTATCAAAGTAAAATGTCGACAAATCATAGTTTTGGAAGAAAAAAAGAGAATTTTATTTAAAGCTAACGTTAATTAATGAAGTTGAAAAAGAAATTAAGTCTTAACACAAAGAAAAAGTAATTTAAAAAGAAAAAATGGGAAAAGATTAAACATTTCGGCAGCGGCATAATTCACTGCGAATGACACTCGATTGGAGAGCCTTGACACAACGCCGCTCACACTTCTTCGAAAACTTTGTTAAATTAGGCTAAATTATAGGCTAAAACGAAACGAATTTAAGCATTTGTTTTCAACAAACACTCACTCACACACACAAATCGTCAAAACAATTAAACGCTACTTTTTATTCTTCAATTAATTAAGAAAAGCGAACGAAAAACAAAGAGATAATAAGAATTTGCGCAAAATAAGAATTTCAAAACAGGCGTTCACTGATTTCAATGTAACTGTGACTTTTCTTGTTGTCGAAAATAAAAGAAAACAAAATTCTTGATTTGGTTCAGTTTAATGTTCATTGAAATTTTATAAAATGAACACAAAGAAGTAAAGTAAACTAAACGAAGTTTTAGCAAAAATGATTGCGAAATAAAGAAAGGCGTTAAATGGCTGTTCGAATCGACATCAATAGCGGCATTTAACAGTCGGAAGGACACAATTACGTACTTCAAATCATTGTCCCTAATCGATTAAGTGTTGAATATGTTTTTTCTTACTTGCTGATAAGAGAAAAGAGCTCTTCACTTTTAATTACTATTTTCTTTCTGCGTTTAATAAGCTTTGTCCTCACAATTGTCTGACCATAAATTAGCTTAATTGATATAAATAACCTAAATTAACACAATTAAAATGTGACAGATCTTAATCGGATCTGAAAATAAAATTAAAATGAAAAGAAAAATGAAGATAATCGCAACGCTATTTCATTTTTCATAATCTTTTATCAAGATTAAATTCACGGTTCGCATATTTGACTCGGCCACAATAATTTATTAAAGATTAAATTGTGTGTCGGTACTTGCACGTTTAGATGTCCGTTTTTCAAATAAGAAACGCTGATGAAGAAAAAATTTTTCAAATTAAATTTGTGTGCGTTTTTGAAAGGGAAAAATTAGGTTTCTGAGAATGTCGCATGTAGTTTAAAAAACTGATATTTAAAATGAGATCACTTTGGAAAAGATAAGCAAAATGTTTTTCCTTTATTTTCTACGTTTACTTTTTTGAATAGTAATTAATTATCGCGAGAAGCAACAAACCTTTCACACCCGTGTTTATAAGCGTCAAAAATCTGGGAAAACTTTTCTTATTTGTTTGTAATGTAATTTTTGTGATTAAATGAAATGGACAGATTATCAAATGAAGGGCAAAATTCATGAACTAGTTTCTTAGTTAGTTACAAAGTGCATTTTATCGATTTTCATTTCGATTGCAAATATGCGATGAATTTTTCACGTCTTTTTTCACATTTTTTGTCATCCTTAATTTATAGCGAATTAAGACGAAAGTATAGTAGGCGACAAACGAAATGTTTGTAAAAAAACTAAAGCGATTAAAAATAAAATAAAAATGAAAAAAGTCGGGTATATCTGCTTGAGGGGCAGTGTTTCAGCTTGTGCAGTTAAGTGTAAGTAAGATGCAACCATATTTTCGACCGTCCAATGAAATCGTTTAGCTCGAAACGTTTTTTGGGTTTAGCCCCCTTTTGCGGCACAAAAAGTTAGCCTTTTTTGTTTTACTTTGCTATCAAAACTTTTATATACGTAAATATAGTCGAGAAATGTTCGCTTTTTGCGACATTTCCTCGAAACAATTTATCGTTGAAAACGAATTCAGAGCTTCACTAGCTGCGAACCGAGCGGAAGGTTGTGGTGATCGCTTTACGCTCCTCAGTTGTATTCGTGTTTTCTACATTTAACAATTTTATGTGAGTAGAAGAAAAGAAAATCAACGATAAAGTGCTCTCTCTCCGTAAAACTTAAGAAAACTGTGTGAGTGGTATGTAGTAGCATTGTAGTAGTCGTCGACGCTTAACGGGTCGTTGATTTATATAGCGAAGAGATTCAAAATTTTAAACACAGCGAATATGCTTTTCTCATTCGTTATGTTTATGCTTTTCTAAAAAAGTGTAGGAAAATATTTTTTCATTTTTTCGTATTTTATTGAAAATCATATTTTTCAAACGTAAAACTTTTTGCGATCAACTTCTCAACTAAAGTGAAGTCTATTTTCTCCTATAATAATCAAAAAATATTATCAAATTTTTCAGCGTTTCAGCAAATCAAAAGGATGCATTATATGCACCGTATTATCTCGCTTTTCGCGGCAATTTCATTCCATTTAATTTCATGTAAGTATAAAGATATTTTTCACAACTTGTGTGTTTTTTACCGACTTTAAAAGAAACTTAAAATGAGTTTTCTTCATTCGAATGGAACAAAACACACTATTGTTTGTCAATCATCACCATTGTCAATGTTACATTCTTACACTTATTTTGTTAGACCATTAAATTCATCAAACTGTGTTTGGGATTTTTTCTTTTGCTGGTGATGATACAAAAATGAATGCTGTGTTCTGTTTTGCCTGTCGCCTTTTCGCATTATATTTTCTGAATTAAGTATTTGATTACTTAAGAATTGAGAAAAATACTCAAATTAAGCGCAATCAGCTAAAAGCGTGTTTTCTTATTTCTTATTTCGTTGACAATTGTTTTTTGGTAACTAATGGCCATTTCATAAACACTAATATCAAACTCTTTTTTAATGATATTTAAGCGTGAATTTGCATTGAGCGTAACAAATTAAGATTATTTACATTCTTTTGATAAATGGTGGGACAGAGAATTTTTTATTTTAGTCTTTAGATTTTGTTTTTACGAGATATAAAGTTATGTAAATATCAAAGACAACGACTAGAACTTAACAATTAAATCTAATTAAAAGTTATAAGATAAAAATTCTAATTTTTAAGATCTAAAAAATACGCGATTACTTTAAATTTAACGAATGAAAATTATTTAAAACTATTGATTGATTCTTTGATACATTTTGAAAATTGCTTTAAAACTTAAAAATAAATTAAACTCATTCACGATTTTATATGAGAATTTCACGCACGTTTTGTATCGTTTTGCCGTTTCACCTTTTTTTCCGTTTTGCCGAGTTTTTTCTTCTCAATCCTTTTATCCTAAGCATTTCGTTGTCTATTTATTAAGCTACATTTAAATCAAAAATGAAATTGTTATTGAAATGAGAAACAGAAGTTTCTTAAAAAAAAAAACTTGAAAACGAATTCACTTAACATACAAACCAGTAAAGGTTTACATCGTTAAGCGCAATTGAGTTATGTAGTACGTGAAGTTCATTTTTAATGAAATTAATTACATATGGATATAGTTTTTTTCTTCTTCCTAACATAAAAATTTCAAAATCATTTCTTTTCGGCTTTGACGTGGTAAGAAAATGAGAGCAATCGAGAGCAGACATTCAACGCTTAAAGCTACTTTAGTTTAAAAAATTATTTAAAACAAGAAAGTTTTTATTTTCTTTCGATAAAACTGTTCATTTACTGAACTTTTCCTAATTTGAAATTCAAAAGGTAAAAGTTTCAATTTTCAAAAAATTAGATAATCTTGAATATAAATAAGCGATGAACTGATCTCAACGATGATAATTGTAACGGTGACCATTAAATGTGAAAAGATTATACAAATATACGCTATCTCTTATGTAAAATAATGAAACACTATTTTAGGCAAATTATAAGGAATTCAAGATTTTTCGCTTAAGGCGCTTGTTGGGAAAAAAGAAATTGGGAACTTCTCTCTCTTTCTCTCTCTCACCTTCCCCCTCTCTCTATTTTTATTAGGATGAAAATTTTAATTTATAAACGCTGTTTACACAATAAGTAGCATTTTATATATAGCAGTCATTAGAACTGTTTTTTGAACTAAATTACTTAAAATAGAATAAAAATTCACAAATTTATCACTCTACCTTAACACTTGGATGTGAATATTTTCGATGCTTTAACGTTTTAAGCATTGATAATTACCTATTAATTGGAATCTTCTCAAATCACTTAAAATTTATTGTAATTAGTTTTTTACGCAAAAAACCTACTAAATAGCAATTTTATTTTTCATTGACCTTAACAAATCAGTGTTATCCTCTATTTATCTTTCTGCATTCACGATTGAGCACCGACTTATTCAATGAAATTCGGCATAAAATAGGAAAAAATTAGCGAAAAATTAACTATTTGCTTGCTTAGCATTGAAAAAATTGGATTTTCTTTTAGATTTATGCACTCGCTTACTGAAAAAACTCATTCTTCTAGTCAGAAGAGTAATTTTTAAAGTTATCATTTCGCTTTGTCACTTTCTTAAAGTGAAAAGAGAAGCGAAAATGAAACTTTAATTATCTGTATTAGTGTGCTAAATATAACAAAACAATGAACTGTTAAAATTTAACCAAAGTTTTGCGAAAATAAGATTACACACACGTACGCACAATTAAACTGTAATTACTGTTTCAAAACAATGTTTCTTTCTCGCACACAAAGTATAATAATGTTATATATACCTTCTCTCTCTTTGTCTCTCGCTCTCTAGCAAATTTTTAAAATACATCCTTTTCTTTAACACACTTCATTTGCCTACAGTTTAACTTGAGAGATGAAAGATAATGGAAAATGAATGAGAAACTTCGTTCTATACGCAAAAGATTCAATTTCAATGCAATATTTATTTAATATAAAAGAAGGAAGAAGAAAGAGCATGATTTCCAAGGCAGAAGGAAGAGTCTTTTTCCTTTGAATCTACACAATAGTTATTCACGAATAAATTTTTAATTTTACGATGCTTTTACAAGCGAATTTAAATGGCAGGTCAATAGTGAGAATCGTCTAAAAACAATAAGCGTTCATTTGCTTCTATTTTTTATTTTTATTTTTTAAATATATAGACAACTATCAGGTAAGGTAAAAGAAATTCAGGTAAAACATTTGAAGGCTACAAAAAAGTGTTATTTATAAAAAATTAAAGTTATTTGTATACAAACAAGAAAATAATGATAATTGTCCATTCATTTCTAAAATAAGCAGTAAAATTTACACTCACACACATAAATTTCTTGATCCGAGCATCTTAAAACTCATCTTTAATTGTCCTTGTCCTCTTTTTCGAGAAAAAGTTTGTAAAACAAAAAATTGCTTAATAAGATTACATGCCTTATAAAATAAAATTTAGCAACAACATACGTATCATGCGCATGTTTTCATCTAATCATAATCAACTTGAATAATTTTTAATTAATTGTGACTAGTGCGCCAAGATTTCTGTAATTAAATTAAAACGCAAAAATAGCAATGTGTAATGCTCATAATTTATATTCAGGCTGACCGTTAAACGTTATAATAAACAGAATAACAGTATGTAGACAGCATAATGAATGTGAACAGTTTGCGGTCTCAATTATTTAAAAAGAAACATTTTCCCTCGTAACACACCGCTGTGAACTTTGTTTAAGTGAGGAATAAACAGCGAGACACTATATAAAATTAACCAAAATTTGATTATTAACAATTTAAGTCTAATTATTCGCCTTAAATGGCTATTCGCTTTTTTTGTATTCGTTTAAACTGCCGAAAAAAAATCGGAGGTGTTTTCAGTTTTGTGTTCTTTTTTCAGACCTTATTTTATGCACAAATACGGAAAGATAAACATGCCATTTTTATTTTATTTTATTTTATTATATTTCTATTATTTTTTTTTTCTTAATATCGGCTTCACCTTTATCTTTGAGCGAAACTCAATCTTATTCAAAAAAGCGAATAACTCAATAACTTTATTTTTAGACGAATACAGTGAAAAATTATTGCTGACTGAATTACATCCGTTAACCGTGATCTTGGCCATGAAAAGGCGCATTGTTTGCACTGATTTTCTTGTTCTATTCTTGCCTGTTTTTCACCCTAAAGTGGAGTAAAAATAAAGAAATTTGTTTGGTCACTTATTTTAAATTAGATGAGTTTAGCAGAAAATATGAAACTGTAGCATATTTTTATCATAGCCGCAACTCGGACCCATCCCAATTTTTTTTTCGTTTTTTTTTCAAACAATGAATGAAAACGTAAAAGTAGGTCAAATTTTAAATTCTTTTGTGGGTTAGTTGCATGCTAACGATGGGATTTTAAATATTTTAAACCTCATTTAAATTTTTTCCTTCGCGTTCGAACAAAAATAGTTTACTTTTATCTGCCCATTTAATCTGAATATGCATTTCTCTTATTACAATAATCTTAAAATTCACTTTTCAGACTTAAAAAATTTAAGTTAGAATTACTACAATAATTGCATCATCTCGCTCAGATTTTTTTTTAGTAAATTTTCATTCACATTTTTTTCCTAATTTATTTAATTTAATTAAATATTTGATTCATGACATGGAAAAAATATTCATAACTCAACTTTATAAAGATGTAACCTTCATTAAACCTTTCGTGAAAGTAAATTGTTTTCGCATCTTAAAATCCAAAAAGAAATCATTGAAAATTAAAATTTTTTGTACTTGAGAAAATTATCCATCAGAAGAATGAGAAAAGCTTATTTCATCACTTTCGAGGTTTTCTCATGCTGAAAGCGGATTTTTTATTGAGAATTTCAATTGTCAATTTAATAATTAATTTTTTAAATTTGATTCTTTGAAAAATGAAAAGAAATCGCAACAAGTAAGCGAAAGATAAAAAAAAAGGATTTCACGCTAAAAGCGAAAACGAACGAGAACGCATCGCACCTTGAATGTTTTAGCTCTGTTTTATCCTCAATTTCTTTTTTGTCATTCATTCATTTTGTTGCGTTTGAAAAAAATCTTCAAAGTGCTTTTTTAACGGTTTAATTAAGTTCTAAAATATAAAAAACAACCACGCTTTTCAATCATTAAATGAGACTTGAGATTGTAACGCATAATTATTTGTAAATGAAAAAAACGCACAAAAAAGAAGAAAATCGATTGAAAATATCCGCAAGTAAAGTTAATTGTTAACAAAATTTGAACAAATTTTTCGTAGACACTGTTTACGGACAACAACCGACTAAACCGTATTACGGCACACCTTTGGGCAAATTGAAAACGCACGCACACGGTGTCAGTGGCGAAGTGTTTGTTGTCGATGAAAGCACACTATTTATAAAGGATTTCAATTACGACGGTACGGGCCCTGACGCTTATTTCTGGGGCGGTTTTACGTCGAAACCCGACACCACTGGTTTCATCATTCCGGATGAGAAAGGATCGTAAGTTTATTATTTATTATTCTCACCGATCAGTGATACAAATCAAAGTTTAGAAAAATTTACAAAGACAATAATTAACTATCGCGAATTAATTATCGTTTTTTTTCGCATCAATTAGAACAAAGTTAAAAATTCTAACCTTATAAAAAGATAAAGAGTGTAATTATAAGAATAACCAGTTAAAATCGGCAATTAAAATTAATGAGTATTAATATCAAGTGATTGTCCTTAACTAATCGAAAGAGAAAACTTTTTCTACACTTTAAGCGGTTACTGAAAACAAGATCATCTGATTTAAAATAAATTTATGCTTACAGAACGAAAAAATTAAGCGCGTATAGAAACAAAAATCTGGTCCTTCGATTGCCAGAGGGAAACACGGTTCGCGATTTGAAATGGTTTTCTGTTTGGTGTCGAAAAGCAAAAGTTAATTTCGGCGATGTACCTATACCACGAAACCTGGTTGTGCCTACGCCCGTCGAAATCGCGCCCTTATCGCAATTAGCTCACGGACTTAAATCGGGTCCGGTTACAATAGTAGACGCACAAACGTTTTTGATTCCAGACTTTCATTACGATGGCTTGGGACCTGCGGCCTACTGGTGGGCAACAAAGGGGCCAAGACAAGGACCAGGTGGTGTTCATTTGGACGATGAGAATGGATCGCAAAAGAAATTACGTCGCTATGCAGGTGAAACTGTAGTCATCTCATTGCCGGAAGGCAAAACAATTTGGGATTTCGATTTTTTCGGCGTTTGGTGCGTAGAATTTCAAGTCGATTTCGGTCATACAAGAATTCCGCATAATGTTCTCGTTCCACCTTCTCCTCGTATGCTCGGAGTAAAGCCGGAGGTAAGAAGAGTTTCGCATAGTAATGAATGCGATGTGCCGGAACGGAGATCGCCGCCAGCGATTTTCTTACCCACTGCGCGTGTATTTGGCCGCCGACCAGGTATTACACGACCACCAAGACGACGTGTGCCTACGCGTCGTATCGGCTCGCATGGATTTTCTCGTAACCAGAATTTGAACGATCAAGCTTTTCCTTAAAAATTACTTTAAAAACTAATCTTATTTTGCACACGTTATTAATTATGTTTTGATCAATTTTTCAATATTTGCTTGCATTGAATAAAATTGGTGATGGTTTGTGTATTTTTCTTTTGGTGTTGGTTTCTTCGTATTAAGTTTTCACTTTCAGGAAATAATTTACTCACTTTTCTTCGGTGATTGGGTTTTCTTTGGTTCTTTTGCTCAGCGGAAGATCAATATAAGTTTACATTAGTTTTGAATCGTTTATGTAAAGAAATTTTATGAGAAAATTTTGTTTTAGAGTAAATTAAATTGCGAAGTGCTTTACGATGCACTTGGTTTCGAAATTAGATGGGTTATGGATGGCGATGATATTGTAATGCAGTTAGTTGGAAGAATTGGTAAGTGATTTTTAGTTCTTTAGTTTCGTATTAGCATTCATATTATTTCTGTCAACAGCACCGAACGAATATATGGCATTCGGATTAGGAAAAGATGATTCTAAATCTAGTATGATCAATGCTGACGCTGTTGTCACTTGGTACGATCGAGAAACTGGCAGAGGAAACGCAGTTGATTATTATTTGCAAAGCAAAGAACAAGTAATGCATTGTGAAAGTTTTTTTAATATTTACATAAAAATCAATTGAAAATAGTGCGTCGGAAACCGGGGCAGTTGCCCTGATTTGAAGCATTCAGGTGCAAGTGACAGCTACAGCATTTTGCATGCTGCTGTGGTCAATGACTTTACGATGATCACTTTCAAACGCCCTCAGTTAGGAGGTAATGATGCTCTAGTTTTAATCAGAGTACGAATAAATTATATTTGTATTTTAAGTTGACGAAGTTTATGATCAACATGTATACAGTGATGGGCCTCAGGCTGTTTTGTGGGCTATAGGACCACTCAATGATAGAAAAGAAGTCTCTTATCATCGATTAAGAACCAATGGAAATTTATTCATTGATTTTGCACGAACACCAAAATGGAATTGTCCAAATCCTGATTCAAGATCTTCAACTTCTCAAACAACTCCATCACCAACACGGGGATCCTTAAGAGTAACCGTTCCTCAAACCCAACCTCGTCAACCTGTGCCGAGTTATTCTTCCAGATCTCCTGACGCATGGGATATTCCTCCAATCATATGTCCGGCAGACAACACTTTCAGAGCTCAGATAGGGCCTACAGGAGGAAAGAAAGGCTACGAATCGATCACCGGCAAAGTTGGATGGGGAATAGCTTGGTATATCAATGGACTGCTCATACCTGAAATCACTGTGCAGAGAGGAAAAACATACACTTTTATTGTAGAAGGAGGCGATGATCCAGTATATTCATCAAGACGTCATCCGCTTTACATAACTGATAGTTCTGAAGGAGGTTTTGACTATAAATCTGAGGAAGAGCGAAAAAGAGAAAGAATATTTGCTGGTGCTGGAATTACGCGGGATGGTAAAATCGTGCCAACCGCCGAGGGAAGATACTGCGAATGGAAAATCGATACAAGACGAAATGAATCGCCAGAAGACTTCTCCGACTTCTTCTCATTTCAACGCACTTTGAAGCTTGATTGCGAAAAAGGACAACCCGCAATTCTTAAATGGACACCAGATCACAATACGCCCGACATTGTTTATTATCAATGCTATACACACAGATATTTAGGTTGGAAAATTAGAGTCGTTGATAGTTGTGATTATCTCGCTTCTGCATCAATTACAAGCTCAGTTCCGCATAGAGTTGCTGCAAATTCAACAATGACGAAACAACATTCAGAGAGTATTAGTTCAAGACCGAAATCAGCAGCCAAAAAGAAACGAAAACAAAAATCAAGAGCTATGGAAAGATCGCAAAATCATTCCACGATATTTGCTAGAAACGAAACTAAAAAAGTTCAACCATTGATTTCAGATAGATTTGAAAGCAGACGAATTCACTCGAACTTTCCACAAGAGATTCCTGAATTATCAGCCGTGGTTTATCAAGCGCCACCATCGTTACCAGGTGCTTATATTCCTCAAGGTGCCATTACGCCGCTTAATGTTTTTATTCCGCCCATGCTTATCCGACCCCGCTTTTCAACACGCCCAATTGTTTATTTAGAAGAGCCGCAAATGGACACCCCTGATTCTTTGCTTCAAATGCCCCCATCACTTCCACAAAAAACAACCGACACAATTAAAGAAAGTAGGATCGGGCAAAATTTACATGGCGGATTTCTACCACTTTTAATCAACTCAAAAAACTCAACTTTAAGCCTGTCACAATCCGAAATTAATAGGATACCAAAGAAAAATTCTACAACATCAAAAAAGCAAACAATTCCCTTTAAGCGGCTACAAAAACCTGAAGTTAGCATAAATTTCACCAGGCTCGGTATACCACGACAATGGTATCAACCGCCAGTACAAGACTTTAATTGGAAGCGGAAGAAAGAGACATCCAAACCTGAAACGTTAAGTGACTCAACTCCGAAACCGAATATTGTGACCGAATATGCAAACGGTGAAAATAATTTTGAAAACGCATATCCAGCGATAGCATACACCGTTGACGATGTAACATTAACGAGTGGCGATCGCGGCTCCTATCCGTCTTCTTCATTCGTTCACGACGTTCGTGTAAATGCTGAAAACCTTTACGACAAACGTTTCAACAATAGAATACTAAAAGCGACTGCAAAAGAGTCTAGTCACGGATCGGCAAAGCATAATGAAAATCTGGCAATAATATTGAATAAAGACCAATTCGAAACAGTCGGCGATACGCGAAATCGAGAGAATAAAGAACTACCAACCCATTCAAATGCGGTCGACTCGCGTCCTAAAATACCGCTATTGAATATAACCACTAATGGTACCGATGATGCAATACTTTCGCATATAATGTCACTGATCGCCGAGGGCGCGACACCGCCCGAAGTGAAAATATCGTCGCAGAGGAAAGGTTCGATTCAATCGACACACGTCGAAATTCATCGCAAAAGCGTACACAAACGATCGATCGATCGTGTAAGCGATCACTTGTCAATTTCATCGTCGAATTTAATTAAGCAAACTTTTTCAAACGTTGTTTTCATTCAATCATTACTATGCATCGCTTACGCTTACTTATTCTAACTTTATTCATTTTTAATTTAAAATGTTATTAATTGATAAAAAACTTTTCTGCTTGTTCTACCTTTTTGTTTTATGTGTTTGTTGATTAAAAAATTGTACTTAAAGAATTTACGCATACCATTCAATGATCACCGCAGACTAGAGATGAAAAATTAATTTCGAGTTTGTTTTTTTTTTCAAGTAATAAGTTCGGTTCGCATTGAAAAACCAACGACTAACAGATGCTAACAGGATTGAGATTGCGAACGAAACATGCAAATGCAAAAAGTTTGAAATAGTTAAATAATCAATAAAAAATGCATCTCATATGAATAGTTAATACGAAAAATGTTATTATAATTTTAATAAAAAAAATAAAACGCTGTTTAAGAGGTAGAAGACGAGGAAAAAGACAGAAAATCGATGAAGCATTTGTGTAAAAAAGTGAATTGCGTTTTAATAAAACGCGAAATGAAACGAAACGAAACGAATTGAGCGCAAAACGAAGCTTCTACAAAAACATGAAATTTAAGAACGCGCCCCGAAATTGAAGGTTAGCCACGCCTCAGTCGTTGAGAATTGCGAAAAGAGAAGAATCGAGAAGTAGCGGTCGACACTTTTATTGATCAATTATCGTTCGTTTGTTTACTTCTTTAATTCATGAACGAGCGGCGGTTGTCCAGCGGACCTTCGTTAGACGAGTGGCGAGCTATGAACAATTACAAAGTGAGCTTGTATTGTTGGGGCAACACTGCGAATGGCGAATTCGGCTTCGGTGGCATCGACGAGCAAATGATCACCACTCCGCGAAAGCAAAAATGTTTGGATATAAACAAGCAGTATCTGAAAATGAAGCAAGTGGCTGCCGGCAGAAATCACACACTGCTGTTATTGACCACCAATTCGGTTGTAAAAGGCAAAGAGGATAATAACACATCGATAAGCGTTGTTACGCGCATTTACAGCTGCGGTTCTAATGACCGGCAACAACTCGGACGAACTGGCACTTGGCGTAGGTTTCAGGTGATCGAAGAATTAAATAAACATGTTGCCGTTCAAATCGCTTGTGGCTTCAATCATAGTTTGGTGCTAACTGAAGCTGGACAAGTTTTCGCTTTTGGATGCAATCTGTTTGGTCAATTAGGAGTGATTATCGAAAACGATGATTGCATTTTGAAACCGAGTCTAGTCAAGAAACTGGCTCATGAATTTGTTGTTCAAATCGCATGTGGTGGTAATCATAGTATTGCATTGACAAATAAAGGTTCACTTTATGCTTGGGGATCAAATGCTTTCGGACAAATAGGTGATGGCATGAAAGGCAATTGTGTTTATGTTCCCACTCTTGTTGAACATCTTCATGGTGTTCCTATTCGTTGTATATCAGCTGGAGGTTCTCACACTTGTGCAGTTTCTTATTTGAATAACCTATATGTTTGGGGCAAAAACGAATCTGGTCAATTAGGTCTTAATGACACTCGAAATCGATTGAAACCAACACTTCAACCGAGCTTATCAAATTGTGTTTGTTATGTTTCTTGTGGTGAAGACCATTCTGCAGCGATAACCAAAGACGGTGGATTGTTTACATGGGGTGCAGGAACTTACGGACAATTAGGACATGGAAAGCAAGCGGATGAAATGTTTCCTCGTCGTGTTTTTGAATTAATGGGTTTGGAAGTAACTCAAGTTTCTTGTGGACGTTGCCATACTTTAGCGGTTATTGGCTCTAAAGGTCGCCTTTATTCGTTCGGCTTAAACGGAAGCGGACAATTAGGTTTGGAAACACTTGATGAACAAAGTTTCACCGATTAAATTAGGTACAGGTTTGTCGCGAGGTACTGAGCTGACTCCACGTAAAGTAGATGGTCCATGGGTTGAAATGGAAGCAAAAGAAGTTGCTATACGTGCGCGATCTGGACCTATAATTAAAGTTGACGATGCCGACGTCGAGAATGTGGATAACGAAGGTGAATGGAAAGAGATAAATGAAAACAATTCAGATTCAGAACTCATGGTGGTTGATGAGGTCCTTTCTCGCAGCACCTCGCCTTCACCACCATCGGCTTCAAGTCCAACTAAAGGCGATGAAGAGATAGTACCGATAGTTGAAGAGCCTGATGATTCAAGCCAACATCAAAGAGTTCATAATTCGAGTAGTGTGGAAATCGATGAGTATAATTCTGATCCAGATTCTGATTGTGAAAATGAGCGACCTATTTCTAATCATTTTGTCTCCTCAATCGGTGGAATAATACCAGGATCAAAGCCGAGAGTCAACCATATAAAGTTATTAACTGTATTTGCTTCAAAAGGCGATCAGTCATATGCTCTGACTACAAGACTCGATGAAGAATTACCTATTATAGATTTTCGCAATGTTATAACACGTAATTTAACTCTGTTTGATAACGCAATTTTAGAGAGTATGCTAGTAATTGATCAAGACGAACAGATTCCTGACGAAATGCTTGACTACATTGAAACAACTTTTGGATCTGTTTCATGTTGGAATGCTAGCTATGTGTCAGACTTAGTCGAAGACTCTTCAATTTCATCTCCTCGAATCGATTGGGAATCAGCTTATTATGGTTTCAATTGCTTAAGAAAATGTGTCAACGAGAGATTGAGCGAATTAGCCTTGAATGTTATAAAAGAACAGTTGTTTCCCTGTTTACCTAAAGCTTGCGGTGATAATGGTATCAATGAAGAAATTCTTCGTGTTTATCTTCTTATTCCTTTATTTCACTTTTTCTACGCCGATATAAAAAATGAAAAGCAAATTACGGAAATACTTTCGCCTTTTTCGCGTGCAGTGATAAAATTGAATGATAATGCGAAAAAATCACTTGAAACGTGGTGGTCTACAACGGACAAAGAATATTTTGGAAGTTTGATCAAAATTTATAAAAATGCTATTGTTTTCACTTTAAAATGTTTATCCGATGACAAACAAAAGGAAGAAAACAATGAACCCATAAACCTTCCTCGTAATTCGACAGCAAGTATCAATTTAAAATTATGTCTTGATTTTCTTCGTTTATTGAACAACGTTAACCAAAAAACAAATAAAATATCCTATAAAGACTTTTACATCAAAGAACTTCATGATTGTGTGGACATTAAAATGGATTACATTTATTGGTTAGGTTCGAAATGTAAAACTGGCAATGTTCGACATGATTTTTATTTCTGTGATTATCCATTTGTTTTTGATGGTGGAGCAAAGACGATTGTTCTTGCGACCGATTCTCTCATAAGACAACAAAATGCAGCTGAAAATGCCATATATCGAAATTTAGTTTTCATGCCATTTGCACATGGATCAGCTGTGGTCACTGGTTCACCTTATTTCATGGTGAATGTAAATAGAAACAATTTGGTTCAATGTGCAATAAATCAGCTGCTTGCCAAGCATTCTGCAGATGATTATAAAAAACCTTTAAAAATTAATTTCGAAAGTAAGTTTATTCTTTTAATCTTATAATCTTATTTATCTGATGATTTTATTGCTCTGTTAATGAAGCAAGAAATGATTTTTAAAGTTCAATCTGATTTTTCTTTCTATTTAAAATTAAATTTCTCTTTTTGCAAATTTTGCGACTAAATGTTGATGCTTCTTTGTAGATGAAGAAGCAATCGATGCTGGACAAGGAGTTAAAAAAGAATTCTTTTTGCTTTTGATGAAGGACTTGCTCGATCCAAAATATGGGAAGTTCACTGAATATCATGAGACGAATTCAATCTGGTTTAACGCAGCTGAAACCGATCCAAACGAACTACAGATTTACGAACTCATTGGCATTGTGTGTGCATTAGCAATTTACAATCAAGTTATTATTTATCTTCCTTTCCCTCTTCCTTTATATAAGAAGATATTAAAAAAGCCCTTGGATTTAGATGATTTATCTTATTTGGATCCTTATTTAATTAGAAGTTTGAAAGAAATATTAAACACTTCTTATACCGAATGTGAATTCAATGCTGTTTACGGTGATCTCAACTTTACTATATCACTTAATTGTTATGGACATCCACAGGATTTCGACTTGTGTCTCGATGGAGCGAAAAAGCAGTTAACGTATAGTAATCGAAAAGAATATGTTGATTTATATTGGAATTTTATTTTAAATGAGTCTGTTTCTAAACAATTTGGTGCCTTCAACGCTGGTTTTACAAAAGTAGTCGAGACGGATATTTTAAACTTATTTCAAGCAGAGGAATTAATGCAATTGATTATCGGTCAAGAAAATTATGATTGGCAATTATTGGAGAAAGAAGGAACTTCATATAAAGAACCATTCAACGTTGATCATCCAACAATTAAGATGTTTTGGAATGTCTTCCACTCACTTTCCGAAGAGGAAAAGAGAAAGTTTTTGCTATTTCTCACTGGCTCAGATCGAATTCCGATTCTTGGGATGAAAGCAATTAATGTAAGTTTCAATTTGCCTCGTAGAGATGGTCTATTAATTTTATTTTTAACTTTCAGTTTGTCATCCAAGCGATGAAAGTCGGTGAGGATCATTTGCCAGTTGCTCATACTTGTTTTAACGTGTTGGACCTGCCTGAAAAATACTCGTCGGAGCAAAAGCTTCGTAATAAATTATTGCAGGCTATTGAACATACTAAAGGATTTGCTTTGGCATAAATGTATTGGTGTAAATTTGTATTTTCTAAAAAACGTATATATTTGCAAAGAAAAACAAAGTATTTCAAAACAAAAATAAATGTAAACTTAAGCGATAATTGAATAAATTCATTATTAAAGAGTGTATCCCGCATGTGTTCTATTGTTGGATAAAAGCTTTTATAACAAATTTGTTCAATTATCGAGAGTTTGTGAACATGTAAAACAGATTGGAAAAATGCTTTTGAAAAAATTAATGAAAGACTTGGTCAATTTTTGTCTTGTTTGAATTTTCACTTCAATTTTACTTTGTTTTTAATGCCATCGATTTATTACTCAATTTTTTAAAAATCATTACTTATGAACATTTAAAAGTATTAAAAATGATCGATTTAATAATATGAAAAAAGTTTGATTTACAGAGTGAAATGAAAATTTAGATTCGGTCAAGGTATGAGCGAAATGACAAATCAATCACAAATGTTATGTGACGATGTGCGCTGATGGTTTCAAGCACATGCTAATCGAAACTTTCTGTTAATTCTGTAGATGAAAAAAGAATCGATAAAGTACGAAAATGATGTTTGTTGCTAAACTCAAATGTTTCATTGCATTTTCATATTTTAAGTGCGGGAAAGATTTTGAACTAAAAGTGTTAATAAATTAAAGCACATTTTGCGACACATCAAATATTGAAACCGGCATTCGGTTAAGAATTTTTAAAAATCGCTATAAAATCATTTTATATAAGGCATGGGTTATGGGTTGCCACTATATTCTCATTTAGTTTTGGTCGAAGTGTAATTCTTGTATTGTTTACGGCTAAACGCAAAAAATGCTTGTGCGAATCAGACTTTATTTGAAGCTCTTTTTTGACTATTTGCTTGGCAACAACCATAGATTAAAACAAAAAAATTTGAATAAAACAGAATTTATTTGTGAAATAAAAATTTATTTCAGCCTGTAGTTCACAGGTAAAATTTCTAAATTAATAATGGTAACCACTAATCACCAAACATTTGTTAGATTTTAATTAAAAATAAGCTGTAATTACAGTACTGTTGAAAATATTTTGCTTATGAAACTTCTAGCTTTTTATCAGTAGTAAAATATGCACAACTGTAAGTAGAGTGCAGGTCGGTATAGACTCAGGGGATTCCCCTGATTCCATACCGACCTGCACAGACAGTTTTTGAACGTTGGGCCCCTCAAGGTCATCTAAAGGGTATACACATAATCTGACGTTTTTTGAATCATTTAAATAGCTTAATGAATATTAATGAGCCTGCAAATGATTTAATTTGAGTGACCTTATGTCAAAGTAATCATCGACCAGTATTCAACTTATGAACAAATATATCAGTTAAAGGGTTCATAAATTGAATATTGATTAATGAGTACTTTGACACAAGGTCACTCATCTCTTAAATTTATTGTTGTTATTATAAACTTTTAGCATCATAATTTTTAAAAGCATTTTTCATTTTTAGTGGCGCCAC
>NCKU01001421.1:0-25832 GCA_003675995.1 Dinothrombium tinctorium | reverse complement strand
TTTTACTCGAAAACTGTAATTTTCTGTTTCTTCTTGTTAATTAAACATTAAAAGGTAAAAATCTATTCTCTATTTTAGTAAAAGAATGATTTTGGTATTCAAATGCTATAAAAAGTTATTTTGATTTTAAAAATGTACAACTTTCTTTTTGAACAGATAGTACATTACGCTAGATCATAATAAGATTGAAGATAAGAACATAAATGCTTTTATGCAAAAATTATTTAAACAAAAGCACATGCAAGAAATGAATTTATTGTGCTGGTTCCAAACATTGTTTTTAAGGTGAAGCAAGTCTTAAATTTGTACACTGCATCCGAAGTAAATGTCTAAAAAACCAAACTAGCGTAGCTACAGTTATTCTCTCTACATCATCTTTTGTAAGAGGTACTGTTGATGGTTTGTTTGCTTCTTTTTCCGCATTCGCAATTACTATTATAACGATAACAAGAATTCCAACAAACCCTATCGAAAACCAAGAACAAGCATCATCAAGATTTTCAGTAAAAATACGGGTGCTGACATTATAAAATCTAGTATTGCATCAGGGTTCGAAGCAACAATATAAAAGCAACGAAATTACAACCAAATTCTTTATAAAATTTGTGTGCTTTCATCATATGTTACGGTCGTTTTTCAAGATCATTTTGAAATGATGTTTCCTAATATTGCTCTCTATTTCGTTGTTCTGCTCGCAATTTTTACAAAACTCCTATTTCAGTATATAAAAAAAAGGAAACGACATATTTATATTCATCTAACTGGTTAACTACGAATAAGTTTGAAAACGCTATCGTCTCAAGATAATATGCTAATTTTGGTGAATGGCATCTAATTATGAAAGTTTATGCTCAACTACCGTTATGATATATATTAAATTTGTGATTCTCGATAAGATTAAATTGGTATTCATGAACGAATATCGTATAATTTATGTTAAATTCATTAATATTATTTTTTATGATTTGAAAAAAAAGAGTGGAGAGTATTGTGTAGAATTAATAGTATTCATAACTTTACACAATAAGCTATTTTAAAATTATATTATTTACTGTTTATTGCAAACGTTGTGAGTAACATTCGCGTGGGTTTCACATTTGTTTGTCTGCAATTTAAGCCCACACAAAACAATTTTAAAGTCGACGACTACTATATTAAAGTAGCATTTACCTGTTTTGTCAACAGTTTAAATGCTTGTTAAAAAGACAAATCATTTATCTTTTCGTAAAACAAAATTGACCCTCTTTTCTTAATTCAAATTTAAATATTCGAAAATAAAAAAGAGAAATTTAATTTCTGTTGAGTTGAGTGCAGTGAGAAATTGAATTTACAGCGAACAGCGGGTGCCGATTGAAATTAGTCTCGTTTACAGGTAGTTGATTCTTTTCTCTTCATTTTTTGCGCTCAACAATTACACTTCTTTTATTTGACTACAATCAAATACTAACACATGTATTTTTTGGAGCCATTTTGCGTATAATTACGCTTTTGTTCAAAAACCTCATTATGCGTGTGTGAAATGTCGTTCGAAGGGCAGTGGTGAAGAAAAATAGTAAATTACATTTTAAATGGATAAAATTTTTGGCGTTAAAATTGTTCGCTGGTTGTTTCATGAAAAATAGTTCCTTTTTCATTTGTAGTCGCTTTCCTTAATTCTATTTCATTAAACAGTATCATTTTAAAATTTTAAACTCTATTCAATTCACAGATGCGATTAAAAATTTTTCTCTCTCCAATGATAGCATTCATCCTCAATTTTTGTAATCCACTTAAAATTCTTACAAAGTAGTTTCGACTGTTTGAATATCAAGCTCGTAAAAAAACCTCTTATTACATGGGAAGTCGGTAATGTAAAATAAAAATGAAATTTTCCATTTCTTTTCTATGAAGAAATTAATGTCTTCAATATTTGAATCTTTGTGAGCTCAAGATCTTTTAAGACGCAGATATTTGTGATGCTGAATTCGAAAACATTTTTAACCATTAAGCGAGAGCATCTATAAAGAGCAAGAACTTATTTTATTACCAGTTTTTATTCGCTGCAAAAAACACTTGTCATTAAGCAAAGGCTTAAAGTTAGTGAAAGCATTCGAAGTTTTGTGAGTTTGAAAATAAAAATTTTTAAAATAAAAATGGCGATCATTAAAAGCAATTAGCATCCAAGCTTCAAAATGGTTTTAAGCATCTCTTTCGCAGGGATAATTTGATGTTAATTTGATGTGAATCATGAAAAGTGAAGAAGACAGACAGTAAATTCATGGCATTAACCGCAAACTGAGAAAGGCGCGTCTCATCAAAACCACTAAGCGGTAATCAAAATCGTCTTCTCCACACTTATTATTACTTATTTTTTCTAATTTGGAGCAATTAAATTTTTCTCGCAACAATTTTGTAATTCGAATTCAAGATTTATTTCAAAAGTGAAAAAGAAAACTACTTTTCTGCTCTCGTCTCGACTATTCGACTAACATACTTTCTCACTGACAGAGTTGACGTGCTTCGAACTGCTCGAAGGCGACAAGCTGAGATAAGAATTTAATAATTTGATATGAAGAGAGCATAATATTCAAACTGAGCTGTTTTATGGCGGCACGCCATTCATTAATTTTAGGCATGATCTTGAGATTTTTCATAGAATATCGAGAAAAAGAATTTTGAGAAATAAACATTTGCGGCTTGTGCAATATGCGCTTAAGCTTTTTTCCGATTCGTGAAAAACAAACAATCGATGTCATTGATTGACAGCGTGAAGAAATAAATTGGTAAGAGGTGTAATTAAATGAAAGATTTTTAACACACTTGTCAAAATAATCAAATATTGAAATATAGAGAACAGAGAACTTCACTGCATATAAATTGAACGTTTAAAAGTAATTTTTCTTGTGTGAAATCCGCTAAAAACACTACTCAACATAATTGAGGATTGTCGTCAAGAAAACTTTTTTAATCTTTTATTTTTCAAAATTTTTTATTTTTACAAATTCAACAAAAAAGACGCAAAATTCTGCGAATCATAAATATGACAAGCGTTCGTCAAACGGTGAATGAGAAATAAGGGTCAAAATTTATTGGAAATCGATCTGCGTATAGAATTCTCCTTGATGATTTTAAATTTTCGGGTTTTTCCTTTTTCAAAATTTTGAAAAATCCACATTTTTAGTTGAAATCTTTTTAAAGTGATGTTTTAAAATCAATATTTGATTCTTTCACCATTTTGATTGGGTAATTTGTTTGATTACTATTGCCGCATTTTTTATTTTCTAGTTTTAAATTTGAAAAAATCTTTATGAAAAAAAATTTAAAGTTTCTCCTTTCTGTTGAATGCAATATTTAAATTGTTTTTAATTAACATAAAAATTTATCTTCGCTGACGTAAATTCGAAAAGAAGAGAATTAACATCAAACTGTTTACAATGATTCACAAATTTTAAATTATTTTTTCGAAAATGTTTTCTTTTAGAAATTATTTGCAAATATTGAATTCAATGTCTTTTTTGCTGAGCTTTACAAATTAAAAAGAAAAAAGAAAAACTGAACAAGCATAAAAAAAGGAAACGATGTTTAAATTGCATTCACAAATTGAGCAATTTTAAAGGGAATTTTGCGTACATCGCTCGTTTGATCACATTCATTTTATTCAACCAAACTTTCAAAATTAACTTTCACCAAAATCGTTGTAAATGTGTCCCATTTTCCTAAAAAAAACAACAAAAAATTTGACGAAGAATGAGAGACTCGATTCTGCGCGAAAACTTTCCACTGTTTGATGTGCACAAAAAGTCCTGTAGTGAGCATCAAAAAGTTGCCAATCTTATCCATTTATTTAATAGTGAAATAAACCCGTTTTAAATGGAGAAAATAAGTTAGAATAAATATGAATAAGTAACATTTTGGCTAGGAGCGTGTTTTCCTGCCCTTTATTCTACTGTTTGAAGTTTTTGCTCGAGTAATTAAAAAGATCTCATTTCGCTTATTTGGCGAGTAGCAACGAATGCAAAGCCTTGAACTTTAAAAACGTTACCTTGTTTTGTGCTTGTTGCGGCAAAATTGTGAAATTCTGCATTTATGTCTTTAACGTATTTATAAATTACCTTAAGATGTTTGCTGAAAAAATTTTTTTATTCTTTTTTGAGTCGATTACTCTCTCTTAGAAAGTGTATTTAAACTTTATTTTTAAATTTATGTGGAAATGTGACTTCTCTAAGTGTGTAGTAGCGGATACCTCTCAAGTTGCGAAACTCTAAAACATTTACCTCTTTGGAAATGCGGATGAAAATAGTTTAAGTGAGTTACATAAGCGAAAATCAGGTGATAACATTTAAAAATAATTTGATTGATTAAAGAAAGCTTTTGTTGAGTTTATTCATAGATTCGAAAGCATAATTTAATATTAAATGGATTTACACCCAAATTTAATTTTAAAAAATATATGGCAATTGTCACAAGTTTCAGTTAAAAGCTATTCTTAGAATTTTCGCTACTAAAAAATTAAGTTTAAAAATAAAAATTATTGTAATAAATAAAGTAATACTATGATCAAATAATTTCTTAAAATGAAAACGATAAATATGAGTTTATATGTGTTAATAATAGTATTGCGACTAATACAGTATACCTTATAAAACACTACGATTTTAAATTTGATTTCAACAAAACAAAGTGTAAACAAAATGAATTTCACATGAAATTTTCAGATATTCCCACGCTTAGTATAAAAAAGTTTTGCGCCCAAATAACAAAAACTTTCGGAAATAAATTAAATGGACTAGGATTTGATATCAATCGGCCACCCCGCACCCCGGATTTGACCCTTCTTGATTTTTTGTGGTGATTTTTAAAAAATCGAATTTTTATGAATAACCCTAATACTATCGAAGATTTGCGGAGAAAAATTATAAAAAGCATAAACGATATTTTTCAAAAACTTGAAAATGTGTTCAAGTCTTCATCGTCGGATAATTCTGTCAGACAGAAGATGGGTCGCATTTCGAGCATCTTTTGTGAACTCATTCTTGACTGAGCAAAGTTTCAGTATTCATAATCAGTAAAGTAATTAATCTTTTCTTTATAAAGTATTTTAGTGTTTAAATCGTAGTGTTTTATAAGGTACTTAAATGTCTGTATTATAAATTGAGTATTTATAAATTATTTTTATTTAACACGCAAAATTTTTATTCAAGAAATGTACGTTAAGGCATCTTTGTCTAACTCATTACGATAAAAGTTTTGTATTCATAAGCTCAGAACATTTGGTTGTTTGCCCCTT
The DNA here is from genome assembly GCA_003675995.1 of Dinothrombium tinctorium. Classification (NCBI taxonomy): domain Eukaryota; kingdom Metazoa; phylum Arthropoda; class Arachnida; order Trombidiformes; family Trombidiidae; genus Dinothrombium; species Dinothrombium tinctorium. The sequence goes on along the minus strand of NCKU01001421.1, from coordinate 20,566 downwards.
TATTTCAGTTTGTTTTTAAAAATCGGATTACTTGAAAAATTTAATCAAAATATTTTACTAAAATTACTTAAAAAACTAGAAAGTTTAATCCATGTTTAAATTTAATTCTTTAAATTTGAGTTTGAGATGAAATCAAATTATTGTCGGTTAGATTGTGTTGCACTTTAGTGCATGGAATGCGAAAAAAATTTATATCAAGGATTGTAATTTGTTGTAAAATGTTCAATTTTCTTCCCGGTTTTTATCGCAAATATTATAACGTGTGTTTTCAAAGGCCATCAACCAATGATATCTCTAAGTGTTTTAAATTGTAAAGCAGAAAACATTTGTTTTGAAGGTATAATTTTAATTTTTTTCCAATTTATTGATACTAATATTCATATAATATATGTATACGCTCTATACAACATACTAATATATACACATTATTGTATTAATATCATTCATTCTCCGTGATTTGATAAAAAAGAAGCTGTACGAATATAATTAATAAAAGTGGAAAATTAATTATGTATGCAATAACAAACTTGAAGGACAATTAGTTTGTGATTTTTTGTGCTTAGCTGTGAGTTTTCATTTAAGATAATGAAGATGATTAATGATTTATAAGCTACTTTTCTATTTCAGTCAAAACTCAACCAATCACTCACTCAATTACTAAGACCAATTACTGCTCTCATCTGTTTAAATCAGGACCTGCTTTTAGGAAAATGCTTAGTTTTGTTATCTTCGTCTTAGCTAAATTATATTAATAGCACTAAAGATGAGAAACAAAATAAGAGAAATGTGGTGCAACATCTTTTGTTTATCAACAATAACAAATATTTTGGTAGAGCCTATTTTGACTTATTCGTAAATAAGTTTTTAATAACAAGACGATTTATTACATAATATTTAGCTTAATTTCAAACTTTTGTCAACCTCAAGTAAATAATATTTCTAAATATTATTTACGCTATTGACGTGAAATATGAGTAAAAAATAAAAAATAGGCCCAATCTTAAATCAAAGCAAACATTAACTCGACTCTTTTTATATCAATAAAATCTTTTTCTTCTGCTTTTGCTCGAAGTGATCTTTTAGCTCTTTTATTGATTTGAGAGCTTCAAGACCCAAATCATCCTGTGATAATCTGTGATAATGTGGTATAATGCCGGACAGGAAGTTGCTTAATGTTATCCACTCAAAACTGATTTATTTAAATATAAAATGTCTGCACAAAATAAGTAACTTTTTTTCCGACTCTATACTATTGTAAGCAAAAATGTTTGTTTCTGCGCGAAGCTTAACTCAAGTTTTTTGCCCAGAGTAATAATTGATTTCTCGAAATTACCCACACATTAAAATTAATGCTTTCTTCTGAAAATTATAATTTCATAAAGAGTTTTGCAATTCTTTTATTGCTTTAACTTTAAGATCAACATCTTTACATAATAATTTGAAAACACACTTTTCTCGCGATTTACTCTTAAGCTTTAATACTCTTAATGATGTAAAGCACACAAATCAGGACAAAAAATGAGAATCATTAAGAAACTTCTTCGCAATTAAATTTTACAGCTGATTAAACTCGATTATTTTATCTCAATTTTATTGTCAAAAAGTGTAATGTTAACATTTAAACTTTTCGAGAACACTTTGTTTTCAAATTTTCAAAAATTTCATCTTGGAAAATTTATTGATTGATTTAACAGCCGAAGTGCAAATGCGCGAGCAAGGTGACCGCAAGGCACACGTGTATTTCTAAACCTATTTCAAAATCTCATTTTTATAATCTTAGATTTCAGGTTTTATTTCTTAACAAAAAACAGGACTGTGAATAAATTTTAATTTTTGTCATTTGATAAAAACAAGAATATTATTTTTTCTAAAGGGACTTTTTTCGCGTTCTTGCGTTCTTACAAGAGAAGCTAAAAGGGAAATTCCGAACTTAAAAAGCGTATCCAAATAAGATGTTAGTACGTTTTTCATTTATGAGATTATGAATATTTTTCTCTCTTTCTCTATTCTTCCCTAGTATTATTCCGCCAATTTCTTCACCACTGTTTTGAACGAACGTCGAAAGACATAATCACTTATTTTAATTCTTTTATTGCCGTGAACAGAAAGAAAAGTTATCATCTAGCTTAATAAATATGTAAAGATAAAAAGTGGCCGCTTTTAATTTCTCTTCATTGTTGCTCAACGCTTGAGTGGCCAGAAAATTATTTCACTGCGCTAATGAGCGTGCCTAATGAATACTATCGCGAAAAATCAAGAGGCGTGCTCGCAAATGCAATTGTTGTTGTTGTTCCGAAGAAAGAAGCGTTGAAAAAGATCACAGACACGGGCCTCAATGGCAACCATTATAATGCTATTATTTTTTCGTTTACACGCTTATTTTTTCACGGTTTCACTTTTCGCAAATAGATATGAATCATTGTAAACTTACGCTATTAATTTAATACTGCAAAACGACTACTTTAACACATTGTTTTTTCACGATTTCTTGCTTTCTCAATCACGAAATCAGAATTGAAATAAAATTGTTAATTTTTTCTCGATTTTTTATATAATTAATGAAAATTTAATTCAAATTGTATCAAATGAGATTGAAATTGAAGTTTGAAACAATTATTTTTATAAATCAAAAAGTTTTTATTTTAGTGTTTCAGAAATGTAAAACACTCTTTAAGTTTTTTTTTTAAATATTCATGAATTTATAATCACTCAGATAGAGAAAATATATTGAAAAAGTATAACAAATATTTAAAATAAAAATGTAAAATTTTTATAATTTTTAAAAATATATTCATTTTAAATATATTAAACATATTTTTAAGCAAAAAATATATAAAAATAGAAATTATTTAAGTTTTACTTTCACAATGGCACTGTTGCACCGTTGCAGTTTAAAATTTTGACAACGTTTCGCCCACTATCTGTTGGGCCTCGTCAGGTCAACTTATCTTTTGAAATTGACCAGTTTCGTGTAGCTACACATATGGTGCGAGTTTTCGAAGCGCGTTGTTAGTGTTATAGCAGTTTTTTAGAGTTGGGCAATTAAAGACAGTCGAGAGCAGAGTGGAAGTAGTAAACAGGTAAAGTTTTGTAGAGACCGAAAAGCGTTTTGTTTATATGATCGGTCTCTACAACGTTGTCAAAATTTTAAACTGCAACGGTGCCATTGTGAAAGTAAAACTTAAATAATTTCAATTTGTGAAGTGCAATGGCAACAACCAACATCTTTTCGATCTGAAAATAGTTTTTAAATTTAATATTTTTATCTTTATTTAAAATATATAATCTTCAAAATAATTTACATTGAACTTAGAAAAGAGAATGTCGGATATCAAATTTCAATTATAAAACTGATGTTAGAATAAAGCTTTATTTGCAATTTGAAAGTGCGTTCAAAAGATAAATAAACCTTAATGAGTTGATAACCAGTCACAACATAAGTTAAACATTAAATCTCTTCAATATTGTCTTTGACAACACATTTTTAAGTTTAAAAGGTTAAATGGCCCTTAGTTAGAGGCTATAATAAGTAATTTAATTTTAATATGAAAATAAGAGAATTTTCAGAATTTATAATCAAAACATTGATTGAAGTGAGTGGAAACATCGATGAAGGAAAAGAATTCACAGAAGCCGAAGTTAACAACAAATTGCGTTCGAGACTAAATATGTTTTTGACAAACGCCTTCTTCGCCAAAGAGAAAGTGAAAAGAACAATTGCAAAACATCAGCACTGGTGCTGAAGTTTAAATTAAATGTTTATCAAATTTTATTGTTTAATTTTATTTAAAAATAAAATTGTATTGTATTTCAAATATATTTGATGCAAAATGGTTTTAAAACCAATTATTTAAAATATACTCAACGAAAATGTTTTAATATTTCGCTACAATATATTCACTTTTATATTTTCAATACATTATAGACCAATATATTAAAAATTATGCTGTATCATTATATTTGACATATATTTAAATGTGCACAAAAATCTATTTCTTTACCTTAAAAAACATATTTAATACACATTTCTTGTTACTTGGGTATTTATATTCTCTTATTTTCAATGTTAAAAATGAACATTTGATATGATGGCATTTGAATATAATTTTCTAAAACATGTTAAGAGAAAAATTTAAGATCCAAAAGATTATTTACGAAATGTGCTGAATATTTATCGCTCAGAATGGAGCTTAGAAAGAAGAGCTTTAAATCCCGATTCCCTCTTTTCTCGCCGCTTATTGTGATACAAACTTAAATGACGGTTTTATTTTGTACCGCTATGCGGTTTTTTAGTTCAGGTTCGGGCAAAAGAGGTCAAGGCAAAATAAGTGTGAATAAAGACCAAGATGAGGGCTCACTAAAAAATTGACTGTCTACGTGATAAAATATGCGAATTTTACTCTCATGTGAAGTTTTCAGCTTTAAGTTTATTTTAATTAAAAATATCAAGAAAACAAGTTCATCTTAAATAAAAAATTAAGCTTCACAAGTAGATCAAACTTGTTCAACTTTCATTTTAAAAAATAAACTGAAAAATGAAAGTGAATTAGGCCCTTCATTAGTTTTTCAACTACTCTTTGAATTTGTTCATATCTAATTTGTTGAAAACTGATCAGCGCGTTGATAAAAACAAACGTCTCACTTTCGAAAATGACATTTTTATGATTTTTAAAAACATGACTATCGCTATCAAAAGTATTTGATCATTGAATGAGGTGCCTTTTTATTATTAGTGCAATTAACTTTCATTTAAAATTTCTGTATCATTAATTTAAAATTAATGATATATGCAACTGCTACGCTAAAATTGAACCGTTTCAATGTTTTGAGTTTTGGTCGCAAAATTCTTGTCATTTGATTTCATCTGATTCTCGTTGAGAGATGCTTTCGCTCAAATGATGCAACAAAATTGATTATTATCTGAATTAATTGAAGTACTATTTATCATCGACCGAAGGTTAAAATCGGAAACTAGAGAGGTATGAAAAGACTGTGGAAAACTTGCAAAATAATTCGAAGGATGCAATTAGATTGATTCCAAGGATTCCAACGAGCATGCATCGATTCACTTTTTACTGCTTGAAGTTATTAATTAAATTTTAATTGTATAAATGAGTAATTATTGTTTCATTGGGTAGAAAGTGATTATTAAATAAGAATCTGAAAAATTTTGTTTTGGCATATTTTTCGCACGAGGCGAAAACAAAAACTCTTTTCACTTTTTTCACTTTCAATTAAATAATTATTTAAATTTAAAGTGGAGATAATGCGAAAAAATACAGCAGCTATTCCGCCCTACAACGACCTTATTTTAAAATCCAAAATTTTTTAATTTTTAAAAAACGCAACCGATTTAGTAATAATTAACCCCGTGGATCAGTCGATGGGGTCAAGCGATGGCAACGACCTAAATATCCACTTTATCTCACGAGTCATTATAACGCTGCCATCAAGGGTCAAGGCAGCAGTCACTTTCGGCCTTAAACCAAGTAGGGGACTGTGAAACACTTCGGGCTAATTCTTCGACACATAAAGCTTATGTTTGTTCGAAAGTAGTTAAGTGAAACCATAACTTCAATCCACATGTCATGTTTACTTTCGCTCTCTAAAACTACATTTTTTCGTACAAATGATGTTTAAATAAAATTTCAGCCCAAGACATAAATTTTATTCTCGTGTCCTCATTATCAAAAATTATAATTAAGCCAAAATTATGTACTCGTGATGAATGAATCGATAAGTAAAAGTGGCATTATACGAGTTCATAATTACCGAAGTTATTATTGAATAAAACAATTGTCATTTCAAATTCTGTGAACTCGGACTTTATTCGGACGCAGGAATTAAAGAAAAAAATGTTTTTCAAAATTTTCTCTGATGACTTTTACATTTTTAATAACGTATTGTGATAATGTATTGTATAGCATTCATTCGCTGCTTTTTTCTCCTCTTGAATTAACATCTAGCGTGTCAAACTCGAAACATTATATAGTTCACCTAAATTGAATTCGTAAGTTGCTGTTTATAATTTTGCATGAACAATAAAATATTATAATTTTCATTTTTTTTTGTTTTGATGTAAGCATTTCTATTCTGATTAATTTGTACTGTTTCATCTGGTAAGCAAAAAATATTAAACAATGTCACGAGATTACTTGATTTTCATTTTGTATCATTTGAAAGTATTCAAGTGAAAACACGTTGAATTTAATCGTATAGCTAGATGCATTAAACGGGAACAAAGCGGTAAGCATCTGCAACGTAGAGAAAAAAAATTGACGAGTTATTTATTTTAAAGACCAAAAATAAAAAATTTAATCTTCAATTTGTTAATAGAATTCAACTTTTATTGGAATACCTCACTCTTTCGTAAATTGAAATTAATTATGTACACAAAATTTGAAAAATCAAGTTTATTAATGCAAATAAATTTTTTGAATGTGCTAATGAAGTTCAAGTATTGAATGCAAAATTTGATCCAAAAAAATACTTTTCACTTTCTCTTTTTAATGTTTGCTTTGCTTTCTAAGCTATTGAAGAACTCTTTTTGAAATGAAATCTTTTCAGAATTTTTAGATTTACCAGAATTAAAATTTTAGATTGATATAAAAGCAAACAGAAATTTTCTGACAAGAAAAGGGTTTTTAGTTGCCAACCACCAAATTAGAATAAAATTAATTTTAAATTGATTAAGTTTTTGACTTGATGGCACCATTGAAATTTTAAAGTAAAAAACTTTGACGTTTCGCCTACATTCTGTTAGACATCATCAGGTCAAGTTCGAGTCGTGAAGTGACCAGACTTTGCGTTCTTACACTTTGTGCTCGTAGTGAAGCAGTAATTTGAGTATTTTTGCCTTTTGTTTGTTAATATTAAATAGTTTTGCGAAAAAAATATGAAAAAGCCATCAAAAGTTATTACCTCTTAAAAAGGGGCAACTTACTTTCTGAACAGGTAGTACACCACTGAGCCACTGTGCTCATCTTTATTTTAATCATTTAAACTTTCGATTTAAATTTAATATTTCTAAATTAACATTTTTCCAGTAAAAAGAAGATAGATTCTCATTGTTGCATCTTGCCCGTTCAAGGTTGAAATTTCAAACCAATTAAAATCATCATATTCGTCGTAACTTTTGTTATCTTTTTAATCTTATTTGGTTTTAATTTTCTTTTTAAATTGAAATATAATTTTAAAATATTTTAAACGTAAAATCTATCGCAGTTATCTGTTCAGATTCATTGAGGAACAAAAAGCTTTCGAAGAAAACTCATTCTTGAACCCCAACGAGCTTATCAAAATACTAAAAATAGTATTAGTACAATATTGAGGAAAGTTTGAAGAGGTGTAAAATTGAAAATAAAATTCAAAAATGAGGGGTGAGGCTAAAAATACCTCCAAAAATTTCTAGTCTCTTATAAATGAAGAGAAAATTGCAATAATAAATAAATTTAAAATTGTCATAATTAATTATGTTGAAATCGACGCGCCTGGTTTTGTTGTCGACACTTTTGTCAACACTGGTCTTCGCGCTACTCGCATAGCTTACCAACCCGTGGTCAAATTTATTATTGAAAGTTTGAGAAGTATTGTTCAAGAAAAAATCGAAATCAGAAATAAAGTTTCAGGTTGATATTTAGATAAAAAATATATTTTATTTATGATTGTTTAAGATTTTAATGAATGATTAAAATAAGAAATTTAACTTGTAATCCATATTCAAAGAAATTAACTTTTCAACTTTGCGATTCGAACCCTTTTCTAATAAACCAAACGACCCATAAAACTAGAAAGAACCGTAGGACTATTTTACAAGAACTAACATACACTCTTTGAAGTGTACAAGAACAAAAGAAAATAGAAAAGAATCTATACTCGTGGCCACATTAATATGCTATCTTTTCCTTTCAAAACTTGAATTTTGAATAGATAAGATAACATATTAATGTGATCAAGAAATGATCTTTGTGAACCAAAATTTTTTTTCCACACATCCATGAGCAATGAATTTGGGATTAGAGATAGTAACAGGGTAAAAGAAGATAAAGTTTCACCAAGTTTGAAAATTTGAAAAAGAGTTGAGATTAAGATTCTTTTAATATCAACATCGATGAAAAATTGAAGTCCTCGTATTTTATGATCACTGCGAAAAAAATGCTTCTAAAGTAAAAACAATTTTTTGAACACAAAACGAGTGATAGAGTTTGACAAAATTGTCGAAAAGCAGAGACGAAATGAGAGGAAAGTCCCTTTCGCAATGTACAAATGCATAAAGCAAGGTTCGAAAATCATTTCGCATCTATCGAAAAAGCAAATCGACGGCAAAATGGTGTTTTCGAGCGATCACATCAAAAGTAAACTGCAGCAACATTTGGACACCTCTCATTTGGTTTGTATTTCGCTGTTTTATTTGTTCTTACCTTTGTTTTCAATTCGAAAGGAGGTAAACGACGTTTCGGATGGTTGCGGCGCAAAGTTCGACTGTGTCATTGTTTCCGACAAATTTGAGGGCAAAACTTTACTTCAGAGGCATCGAATGGTGAACGATTTGCTTAAAGAAGAGATGCCGAGTATTCACGCGTTTACAATGAAAACGCTCACAACAGAACAATTCAACAAAACAAAATCTTAATGTTGAAGCGAAGTTAAAATGATTTGAGACTGAATTCTTTTCGCTTAAAGATGGGCAGTGAAAAATGTTGCATAAAATAAAAGATGTTAAGATTAGATGAGAATCTTTGCCTTTAAATCTTAAATGCGGCTAATGATGTTAAAAATAATCCAAATTGAATAAAAGGGGTTATTTAATAATAATAAATAATGCTCATTGCAACCCTTTTATACTAAATTTAGGTAAATAGAACTTCTTATATGATCTAAAGCTGACCGAGCAACATGTGTGTTTCCGCTTTGAGATATAGTGAAACCTTTATACAACGGCCAGCGGTGCTCCAAAAATTTGACCTTAATAGATGTTTGTTTTGGAGCGGGAATTGTTGATAGAGTTAACTTAACATATTTTATTTATATCACGATAATGGAGATGACTATTCAATAAATGTGGATGTTAAGGGGAGATTTTACTGTATTTGAACAACTAAATAAAAGAACTAAATAAATATTTCCAATAAATTACTCTTAAATATTGTTACGCAGATGGTAGTGGGCCCCAAGAATAACTGATTTACACAGGGATAGGTTGGACGGCTCTTAGAATAGCACATATAATAGAAAATTTAACAAAGTCGGAAATTCTTTCATCTTTTAATGATTCGCTTTGTTTATTAAAAGATTGTGAGAAACTTTTGACGACATAAGTACTTTCCCCTTTTTTTCAGATTCGTGATTGTTAATTTACTAGATTTGTAAATTAAATAAATGCACAAGTTTTTCATAGAAGGTTTTTCATAATTTTTCCTAATGATGAAGTAACTTTTATTTCACACTTTTTGTTTCAACTTGTAAACGATGAGAATTCGATTTAATTTTTTGTTGTTAATATTCATTTTTAATATTTAATATCAATATTTAATTTTCTACATTCACTATAATTAGGTAGAGTAAAGAAATTTTTTAATTTTTTACAGTAAAATTTTTTATTTACAAAATGAAACAATATCAATATTTACATTTAGTTTGTAAACATGGTTCGATTCATAAACTTTTAACGGTAATAACAATAAAAATCAAATAAAACGGCGAACCTAGCAGTGCAAACAAACATTATTGATCGACAAACACGTACACAGCTTTATTCGTTTGAATGTGTGCAAAAGAGAAAAAATTTCTTCCTTAGGCGCACTAATTTTGACAACTTTGTTTGCAAGCTCTCTATAAAACGAGAACGCGTATAAAATGTTTTCTAACACATTTCGCTATGCGTTTTGTGTCCAAAAAATTTTTGTTGTCAAATTCAGTGCATTTACGTGAGAAATGGTGTAAACGTGCATTATTTAAGCAATGAGACTTTATAGGTAAATATGACGTTAAAAGCGTTGCATGTGTTGAAAACATTTTGCTTCTTGTGTTGAATCGAAAATTTTCGTAATGATCTAGAATAAATTCGCCGAGCGTAGTTTCTCGCAAAAAGGTTTACATACTAATTTCAGATTCGTTTTGATGGCGATTGTTCACAATAATTGCGCTTTAATGATTATAATTCATAAATAACAGGATAGAAGCAACAAGAATCGAAAGTTTAATTTCGCAAGTAGAGCATTACCGTTCAACATATGCTCGTTAGTCGTTTGAATTCATAATTTTGTTCAAAAAATTTTAGTAATAAAAAATGAATTGCAAATCATTTTGTCGGCCTTCATTATCAAATATTTATTATTATCGTCATTATTTTTCTAATAACAATGGTTCGCACAAAATGAACGTTGTGATAAATTAAATTTTCAACAAAAGAGAAGATGAAAAAAATTCACCATTTGCGTTGCATCATTCAAATTCGATTTCAAGCGAAGTACATCAGTAAGTCGATTCATTTTTTGCATTTTGCATTTACATGTCTGTTCGCGAAACTTAATGTTATTGAAATGAACAAAAAGTTTTTTTCTGGCAAAAGAGAATTTTTTTAGAATTTTGGGCGAGGTCGCTTATCATTCAATACATACGCACACACATTTTGCAAATTGAATGTGAACAAAATAATAAAAAATATGTTTTGCGTTTTGCTTAACAATTCAAAGTTCGCCGTAAATTGGTTTTATTCGTGCGAACATTACTTTTCAGAAGTTAGCAACGATCAAATTTGAATGTTTGTTTTACGCGTTAACAGAGTGAGAATGAAAGGGAGAGAGAGAGAGAGAAAATTTTTTCCATCCCTATACTTCGAATGAAACGCATTCAAAATTCAATTTCGCGCTCTAACTTTCGAAGTAAACCGTAATGTGGATAAATAGATTTTTGTCTCAACTTTTCTCTCGATGGACAAGAAAGGTTGGATGGAGCGAAGTGAACAAATCTATTTGGTAAGACTTTTGACCCGATCATTGAATTGAATGAATTTATTCCGAAAGCGCCTTTCTAATAATATATGCATTATTGGATAGGCCCTTTCGGAATAATTTCATTCAATTGTTTTCGCTTTTTCTTGCTTCATGTGAATCAAAGTTATTAAAGAAAGCGAAAAAAATTTTGAAAATCATGGAGTTGGTCACGTATGTAATAAGATAAATTTCAATTTGCTTCACAGTTGAGAGATCGATAAAATTTTAAAAAAGTTGTTTATTACTTTTAATCCCGAAATATGATTTTCTTTATCATAAACATTACATGGATTTCGTGCGATCTTAAATGATGAAACATAAAATTAAGAAAATGGATAACAAGCGATAAATTATAATTTTTGTAATCGATTCAAATTAATAGAGAGAAGGTTAAATTTTGTTTTGTTGACTTGTTTAAAACATGCTAAAAATTAAGTAAATTATAAGCTTTGAGAATTTTTAAATGTGATTGCAAAAATAACCTCAAAAGTTATAAAATTAATACATACATTTTAAATGTCTCGATTATTTTCTGTTTTAAATTCACGTCGAATGTGAAATAAAATTTAGTCTTTTAAGTATAGATTTTTGAAAATTTAGGGAATTTTTTTCAAAAGCAAAAGTTTTTTTTCGTTTCGAAAAGAGATTTTCAAGAAAATATGCCTTTAAAACTTGACTTTACGATTTTAGGAAAGGTTTGTTAAGCTAAATTTGTCTCTAAACGACTATACATTATGTATATTGTTATTAATATATATACGTGTTTGTAAAAAACATATTTTGCCTCTGAATTTTACAACTGAAAGAGCCGCAAAAGCAAAGCTTATTTGTTCTCGATAAGTTTGAAATTTCGGAACGATGATTTCGAAACTGTAAAATTTGTTTACAAAGTAAAAAAGGAAAGAAAAGTTAAGCGACGAGAGTCGAGCACACCAAATATTTCAAAATGAAGGCTACTTTTCACTTCTAAAGATCAAGTTATTAATTCAAAAACTGTGCTTCTTTCTACCGACAGCTGCAAAACTACATTGAAAGCAAGAAGCGGCAATTGCCTCTTCGAACAGTATCAACAATCATTTGAACATTAGCTATTACGTTCTCTGTATCGTTTCTAAATACGTTCAACTTCAAAAATTTTAACAGTTCTAAATCATCTGAAGAAAACAATGATTATTCAACAGAGTTTTGATACCACCAACAGTTAACTTGTCGCTATTCTAGTAATGAAAAAAGTTGGAGAGTAAAGGTTCGCTTTTCAATTAACTGTTGTTATTGAATGAATGAGTCTAATGGAAAAGCACACAAATCATTCTTTCGCTTGCTATTAATCAGAAAGATGAAAGAATGAAAAGGAAGACAATTAAGCGTGCTACATTAGACATTATTTCTCAAAATGTTCTCGAGGATTTTCTCCTAATCACTGTTCTTCTCTGTTCTTGCGTTTCGCTTGCTTTAACTCAGCACCCGAAGCGAGTAGCATGCTAGAAATTTGTGAAGGGAAAAGGTCCACTTTTTGCGGAAGTAACCTTTAAACGTGCTGCACGAATTCGGGATTTAAAAAGGAGAAACCCGCAAATTCGGTTTGATCAAGGTTCATCATAAACAATTTATCAGTCGGTGTCAATTCGGTCTTTTCCGACGTGAATTGTTTGTCAAAATTACTAACATCCTTTTTATGCTTAATTTTCGGTTTGAAAGGCGGCTGTACCTCACGATTTGATATTTTTTCCCAGTCGATTCTCCGGAAGAATGGATGTGCTCTAACGTCTTCTTCACCGCTCGCTGAACATCCCAATCTCTTTTGTGGATTCTTCGTCAAGAAGCCTTTACAAGCTTCTTTCGCTTCTTTCGACATTGACTTCGGGTAAGAAACGTTGTGATCAGTTATTGCGGCGAATAGTTCTTCTTCATCTTCTCCGTCAAACGGAGGCTGTCCGACGAGCATTTCATAAAGGAGTACACCAAACGCCCACCAGTCCACTGATTTTCCATAAGGCTGATACAAAATTATTTCAGGCGCGATGTAATCGGGTGTGCCACAAAATGTTTTTGTCAATTTATCGCCGTAAACACCTTCTTTACACATACCTGAACAATAAAATTCAAATCATGCGAAATCCAGACGTTTCAAATATCAACTGAAGTGCAAAATGCAAAAATTTTTCACAAAGAAAACTCACCAAAATCGGCGATTTTAATGTGCCCTTCTTGATCCAATAGAACATTGTCTAGCTTGAGGTCTCTGTAGACGATACCACGGGAATGTAAAAAGAAAAGACCAATTGCTATTTCGGCGGCATAAAACACCGCGACTGGTTCCTTAAATTTGCCCATTTGCTGAATTTGAAACATCAAATCACCTCCATTAACATATTCCATAACGAAGTACAGTCTATCCATAGTTTGAAAGCAAGAATGAAGCTGAACTAAAAACGGCGGTTTATCGGCCAAAGCGAGGATACGCTTCTCGACCATCGCGCACTCAACATCATCGTCTTGAATAATGATATCCTTTTTCAAAATTTTCACCGCGTACAGTTCATCGGTTCCTTTACGTTCGGCTAACATTACTTTACCGAAACTACCTTTTCCTAAAACCATAATAAAATTAAAATCAGAAGCTCGAATCACATCTTGTTTGCCCATATTGTGAGGTAAGTCCGAATTCGCATTCTCCGATGCTTTCGGAACAGATTTCGGCGTGATAGAAGAAGTGAACTTAGATCGCTTTTGCTTTTTGAGCTCGGCAATATCGGCGTCGGCAGCAGGTACAGGAACATTGTAGTATTCTCCTTCCTCTTGAGTTAAAAGTTTAAACCAGCCCTCCGTTGGATGCTTTAATATTTCAGAGATTCCGAACGAGAGGGAGCCCATAAAATCATTTCTTGAGGTTCGATCCCAATCCCAAACTTCGATTAATAATCTTCTATCTTTGTCTTCAGCCTTCAGGTCAAAACTGAGCTTTTCATGCCACTGCGGATTGAGATTTCCTTTAATCGTTCGAGTCTTACGCTTCATAGACTCGCCATTGTCAGGAATAAGTTTGCATTTCACGTAAGGATCCGACAAGCCATTAGGATCCATCGGTATGAGATTTTTGCCCTGTCGGATTTCGCAGATAAGTTTATTGTTTTCCGCGTGCACCTTCAGTTCTATGCGACCTCTTCGCTCAGTGTGATCGCAACCGCAAAGATTTGGCACCGAAACTTGACATTTTTTATGCACATTCATATCACAAGCTTTGCATTTGTAGCCTTGATGAATGAGACCATAGAGCAAAGAACCGCAGTGGTCGCAAAAAGTCGGACTCGTGTAGGTGTGAATCACGAACTGATGCTTGGTTCGCGCGTCGTCCGAATCGATGCCTTTGTCGACACCGGGACAGATGAATGTGACGAATTCGTGGCAGCGTTTGTGAACCACGAAACTGCACACCTGACATTGAAAGCCTTGTTTGCCGAAGCCCCAAATGAAGTCTTTGCAATGAGAGCAAAAAGTGGGCTGTTTGAAGAAGCGAGGCATGAACTTGTGTTGTTTGATCTCGAATATGTTCTTCTTCTTCAAAGCGCCCTTTCGAGCTCTGATCATCTTTCGGCCCGTGTTTTCGTTCGAATTGCTCGAATCTTCGATTGAATTGCGATCAGAATTCTCTTCTTTATCCTCACCCATCGCGTTCACTGCAATCTTCTTTCACTACTTGCTGCTTCTGCACGACGCTGCACACAAATAGATCACAGCAACGAAGCGATCAATGGTTCGCCGAGCATCGCATCGAACCACGGATGGCTATCGAGTAATTGAGGCCAGTGATTGATTGTCGTTTCAAAATCGTTAAGTCGGACAATTAAACACAGAGCACAGTAATTGCCGTTTTGTTTCAACTATTCTCAAAATGAAAACTAATGTCGACAGCAAAAGCAGCGAACAGCAGCCAAGAGAAGTGTGTACACACACAGTGTATGTGTCGTTTCGAAGTCGATTTCGTGCCAAAATGATGCGAGGAGCGAAAAGAGACAGAATCCGACTTCTCGCGAAAATCGATTCCAACTTCTTGCAAAGAACTGAGCAAATGATCGAAAAACATGCTCTCCGCGTACGAAAGCGAGGCGACAAAACTTTTTTCTTTTCACATTTTTTCGTCTTAGGCTCAACACTCGCGAAGAATGTGCGATCCGCAATTCATGGCCCATTCAACAGAGAGAAAAACTTTTTGCTCTCTCTGATGTCTCACTCCCTTCTCTGTTCTTCGCTTTTCGTCACTATCGCCACTCGCATTAATCGCGGAACCCAAACAACTATCGCTTCGCTCGCTTTCATTCACGTTTTTTCTTCAAACGCAAAACTTTGTTTGCGTTTTGATTTTTTGCCAAAAAGTGTTTAAAAAACTAATTTTGTGACGAATGCATATAACGACACAGCAGCGAAGGTTCATCTCTCAACTTTTGTTCTCATTTTTTCAAATTATTTACTCTTTTTAAAAGCAAAAACCAAAATGAATTTTCAAAAATTCAGTTCAATGATTTCAGCAAAAAGCAGTCTCTAATTAGAAGCCACACCGACGAAACTAATTTGCTGCATTCACTGCGAAATACACCATTTCTACTGTTTCCACCTATTCCAATTTAACGCAATTTCCTTTACCTTTTCCCTTTTTTAATAAGCTCTTTCTTAGGCAGATTAAGTTAACGCTTATAAAAATCAACTTTGTTTTAAAAATCATTTATTATTATTTTTTTTCCTCTCTAAAAATTACTTCTTGTTTAAATAAAGTGAAAAATCAAAAAACTTTCTTTACTGGAAGTTATTCGTAGTAATACTACACTATACTTTAACTAGAGTTGGCAACTGCTGATTTTACGAATGACTTTTACGTTTGCTGCTCTCTCCTCTCTTTCGCTCGCAAAATGCAGATTCGATTGCATTAACTACTCTCATACATAAATTAAATTCGACATGATTTACGCGAGAAATATTAATCAGCTTGAAGATAATAAGTTTTTGAGTTTTTTTTTGTTCAAATCCAAAATTGAAATTGTATTTCTAGGAACTTCTGATTTGAATAATCAGCTTATCAAATGCATTTCATTTTCTATTATCTTCTCAAGCGGTCCAATCGCTTCTGATAACTTCAATTCCATATTCTTTTTGCATTCTTTATCATTCGAAGTTTTTTGGTTTTCAATCGAGCACGCGAACACTCACTGTAAACTTTCATTAGTTTCCCATGTAAGAACCAATACTTTACCGAGAACATAAAAAAGAGAAGAAGAGCTCGAGTAAATAAAATTTAAATTTTCGTTTCAAATCATTGCTTTTTATTTTTGTTACAATAAACTGGAAAGTCTATAAAATGAGCGCTATGTCATTAAATTTTTATTACATTTAAGATAAGTGCAAATTCATTGTTATATTCTGACGAGCGTGAGGCTCTTCTAGACACGCGAACAATATTGAAACAAAGCAGAGTTTAGGCGGGTTCTCACCGATAAATTTCTTTTGTTTTTTATACATTACTGAGAACATATAAATGTAGCGTGAGGAGTAGAAAATTTTTTAAAATATTTTTTGTGAAGTGTTTAATAAAGTTAAATACCTATTGAGAAGAGAGTCATAACACGTAAGTTTTTCAACAAAGCATCCATCGTGTTTCATTCTATCAATTCTCTTATCATTAATTACGTTTCCTTTTTAATTATTGGGCGAATAATGAATTTTCTTTTATTAAAAACTTCATTGAAAATTTTCACAGGCTTTAAGTAAAACATACATTTATTATAAACTAATTACGAATAAAAGATTAAGGCTTCAAAGTAGCGTTGATAGTAATGAATGCCAAAAAGTAATCGCTGACAGAAAAAAAAAACTGATGAGCAAAATTAAATTTTTCGCGATAGATTCAATGCTTTCAACATTTCAACACTGAAACGAATTCATATTATTCATACTAAATGAAGTATATTCTTAAATCAAATGCGCTTAGGAGATGAATTCCAAACAGAAAGCCAGTTTTTAATTTCAAACGAATTGGCGTGAGCAATGTCATTCGGTTTTTATTAAGCATGTCAACTACCTTTACTCTTTTGTAAAAAATTGTCAGTTTTAAAATTATTTTATAAAATGTACTTTTTTCAATTGAAAGTCAGTCTGACACAACGAAATTGAAATTCATTAAATTTTTCTCGGCTACGTGTTAAGCACAAGAATGAAAATTTTGCGGAATGTCACATCAACCAGTTTATGCCTAACAGCGAGTCTAACGCGCCAAATACATTACATAGAATTTTGCGTTTTTTCTTCAGTGAATTAATCTCGAAAAAGCAAAAACAAAAACTAACAATTTGATAAAAATGCACCACTTCTCTGCTAATCAGCTTCATATCTATGTCCTGGTGTTGTGTAAACTCAACAAGCAAACACATGTGCGATTCTATTTTCAGTGAGAAATCCTAAAAACGAAGAAAAGTACCTTTTACTTGGTTAAAGAGCTAAAAGCTAGTTTCGAACAATGTTTTGAGCCAAGAGTGAATTCAGACGAATGTAATGATTCTCTCTGCGGCAAAAGCTGTTCGTCTCCTGTCTGTGATTATTTTTCGTCGAATGATGGAATTAATTATGTAGGCTTAAAAAGATTATTTTTTTTTTTACTTCTTAAGTAGCATATTCTAACGCATCGCTTCGTATCTTAATGAAACTTTATACTATGTAAGAAAATATGTTACTCATTTTAGCAAATGAAAATTTTTTTTTACTCTTTTTTTCATCGAGTTAATTTTAAATTATTGTGTGCTTTATTCAGCTACGAAATGAATTTTTTATTTTGTTACTATGAAATGAAGCCATTTCAATTTCGTTGCTAATGAAAAGAATTAGTATTAATATTAAGCTTAAATATTAATATTATATTAAGCTTGGATCGATTGAACACCCAGTGCCTCTCATAATAATGCGGATGAAAAAAAGTTAAAAAACCTCAAGCAATTTCAAAAGCAAGATAACTTTTATTGCGCTTACAGAAAAATTTCGAGCAAATAAGATTTCGTTCTTTCTTTTTACGAGACGTGAAGAATAAAACAAATTGTGAATGATCGCTAAACGAAGATTAACTCTAGTAAATGAATTTACACCAGAATCTATGACGCACGAAATATCGGCGGCAATTTTTTTTTTGTTGCACTTCTAGTGTGAAAAGAAATGTTTATAGCTTGTTAATTGACAGAAGTTAGTTTGTTTGTTAAGTTGAAATAATAACCTACGATCAACTGTATTCTTTGAAAAATTACAGTCGATTTCACAACATATTGTACACTTTGTTCAATCAAAATGCAAGTAAAGCATACTTTGCTGCATTCGCAGATAAATGAATCTCAAAATTTAACGATACCATATCTTTACTGATAATTAAAGCTGTCAAACTAATAGCCAAAGCATTCAAACATGAATTCTGAATTTAGCTAAGAAGCCAGCTCTTACATTTAAAAAAAACTTAATTTTTTCTGTCATGTTAATGGTAAAAGAAACGAAGATATTGACATTAATTTTGATCGTAGGATATGTTTTATTAGAAGAGTTCGAAGAACAAAGGAAGTAGAAAAACTGTTTACTAACTTTTTTGGTCAGATTCATTTCAAGTATGAAATTTGGACAGAAATTTTTACTTTAAATTATATTTAACAAGTGAAATTGAAAAATTATTTACGGAGCATAGCTCAGTTAAAGAAATTGAGAATTCAAAATCAAACTGAAAATAAGTGATTACATTGCAAAATGAACAACAAAATTCTCTAAGCTAATATTAAATATATGCAATGGGAACTTTTAAATATTTGAGATATATGAGTGAAAAAAATTCTACACATTAATGAATTTTTTGTTATTTTATTGCTTATGTTTCAAGCATTTTTGAAATTGTCAAGAATTCAAATAACCAGATAATCAAAGATGCAGATACTATTTAAAAAGTAATGAAAATAGTTCAAATTTTCATTTCCTAATTTTTTGAAATTGTTTATAAATTTTACATTTATGGATAAAATTTTCTCCAACCGAGCTTTTTATATTTATTACAAAATAAGATGATGTCTCGAAAACATCAGCTAAATTCTTAATGAGATGATTAAAATTACAAGCTTAACACCTGCGAAAGAAATTTTTTATTGATTTTTGAAACCTAAAAAACAAGGCAGAGACCATATATTTTGTCCTCATTTTTGAATAATGTCAACTTTTCGAAAATTAATTAGCACTTATCGATTCGAATTATATTTTCAAGATATGACAATATTTAAAATTATTAGAACATGCAAAGCAGCAAAGTATGCTTTACGTACTTTTTTAATTGAAGAGAGTGTACAGAGTTTAAGAAAAAACTTTTGCTTGCTATAAGCTTATCTGCTGCTTTTGTTATGTTCGATGCCTGCAGTTTTCCGTTTATGGCATAGATGCAAACGTGCATCGATTGCTTTACAACGCAAACAAAAAGAAAAGATGATAGCAGGTGGATTTTTGCTGCAGAGCAGCGTTCTGCAGTTCTATGAATTCTCAAACTTCGAGTACTGCAATGAAGCCGTACGAATTCAATTTACACTAAGAAAGCGTTCTCCATCTTTTCTCTTCTTTGATTCCAACACATTGTAAAT
The DNA here is from genome assembly GCA_003675995.1 of Dinothrombium tinctorium. NCBI lineage: Eukaryota > Metazoa > Arthropoda > Arachnida > Trombidiformes > Trombidiidae > Dinothrombium > Dinothrombium tinctorium. Next base: position 936 of record NCKU01001421.1, on the reverse strand, counting down.
GTGTGTAATTTTATGAATTGGTTGCGATGTAACAATGCAGCGGCTATTTAAAAAAGAAAGAAAGAAACTGGTGAAAATGATAAACGACGTTAGTCAAAGCGTGCAGATTCAGGTGCTAATAAATGAATGCCGAGATAACAGAATTATTGATATTTCTTCGCTACTTTTCGACATAAATCGTTTAAGTGAAAATTATGGCTATAACTATGGTTGAGTAAGGTGCGCATAAGTATACATACATCTTTGTAACACGCTAATGTAATGGCATCAATAAATGTCAGTATCACATTTTGTTTGCCGATGTTAGGTTTGAGACTTTCAAATAAAGTAAATGGCTACTAAATGCACTACAATAGCAAAAATGAAATCCTCAACCTCGTCTTGTAAATATCATCAAACACATTTGCATCATAATGATGAAATTTTTTAATTCAATTAGAATTTTTCTTTTCAAATTTAGACTTTAGATTTAAAAATAAATACAGTTTCGAAAAAAATGTTTGTCCAAACGATGATTGATGGAAATATGGTAGCTATGTGCTCGTCTCTCAATTGAAATAAAACATATCCAAACTGAACTTGCACAAAGTATTATTGCAGTCTCGCGCGTCCAGTAGTAATCATCTCAAAATGAGCTCGGTCGCAAAGTTAGCCCCCACTTCCACTCTCTCCTATCTCATGTTTTCGTCAAAAAGAATTTTTCGACAAAAAAATTATCGATAAAAATGTGAGATGCTCTCAAAAAAAATTTTGTCCATACTATGAGAAAACCTATGTTAAAAAACCATTGAGTTCAAAAATTATTAATTTTTAATTTCAAATAAAAAATGAAAACTTTGCTTTTGCCCTCCATGAGAAGGTATTTAATTCTTTTTGTGTTTATTTCAAAGAGCGCTTGAATGCACATAAATTCAAGGGAAATGATTTGAAATAATT
>NCKU01001420.1:0-25844 GCA_003675995.1 Dinothrombium tinctorium | reverse complement strand
TTTTTTAACAAATCAATCTGACAAAATCATTCTTACTTTACTTTAAAAAAATTCAAACTTTTTCAAAATAATTTTATTTTAATTTAACAAAAATTTTCAAATTATTGACAGTTAACAAAAATTTGCATAAGTTAAGTGAATGTTATAAGATATTTTCTAAATTAAAAAAGCAAAATTGATGAAAAAACCCTTTTGTTTGAGTTTCACTTTAGACATATAATAAAAATGTATACACGACACAATCATTTTTGTGGAAGCGATGTCGAACATTGCCATTTAAAAGCGGTTGTTATTGATTTTAAGCCCGCATCTAAAAATAACAGTTGTCCAATGCCTCAAAATAAATAGGATGACAAGTGTTGTGTTTTCCTTTCGATAAGATGAGCTTTAACAGCAACTGTGAAGAATATCGACTATTCTTTCGTTCTATTATAGACTCTAACTATTTTTTTTTTCATTTTTACGGTCAGATTCATTCCATAATAAAGCAGCGTTTCTTCTATATAAATATTCGAGTTTTAAGATTTAAAGACAAAAATAGCAAAGAAAATTTTGTTGAAAAAGTAGAAGAAAAACTTGAGAAAAGAGTCGTAAATACTTTCGACATTGAATCTGATGTATAAGCTTCAAAATCTGCATCTAATAAAAGTTCAGTCAACAATGTATTGATTTATCAAAAAGTCCAAATACTCGAGAGACATTGAAGCTTTTATATGGCTAACTAGCAATTCACTTAAATAAGGACTAAAAGTTTATACTAAAGTATCAAAGAAGAAAATATTCGAAAAAATTATGTTTGAAAATGCGCTTATTTCCTCTAATTTAAAAATAAAAATTTAAAAATTTGCCCCGACGCGCAACCAGCACTTTAGTAGAATGCAACGCAAAACATTGATTTTACATACAAAAATGAGAATGCATTAGTTAGCAAAAAAAAAAATCTTTCTCTTTATTGCTTTCTGATAAAGCAGCTTTAAGTAAAGAGAAAGATTTTCCTGGATACTAATGTTCAGAGGTAGCAAGCAAATTAGGCTAGCAATCATGCAGCATTAGGCTTCAACATGAGAAATTCATCATTAATCATTCAATAATCTTTCAAAATTGTTATTGAGCAAGAATTTTCTGGAGTTATTGAGCCGAAAATATAACAAATTTTTCTCATATTGGCGCCAACTTTCAATTCCTTATTATTCAGAATTTAATCAATAAAAAGATTTATTAGCTTAAATCTTTCTTTTGCCTATTAATCAAAATGAATAAATAAATCACGAAGTTCATTTTCTTAAAATATGTTCGCAAATCATTTTTATAGGCATTAATTAAAAAACAAGCCACTTCAGATAAGCAAATAATATGTTAAATTAAATATTATGATTAGTTCGTATTGAACGTTTTTGAATATTCAAATTTCAAACAAAATTTCAAATTTAAAGTTTATTTGAAGTATTTTTGAAAATATAAAAATTTGTGTTGTTCACTATTATTACAATGACCTATACTTTTCAAAATCACTGTTATTTTAATAAAAATTGTTTTCTGAAGTGAAGGGAAAAAAAATAACAATAGAATCGAAGAAAGAAAAATACACATAAGTGAGTTGAGAGTAAGAGAAAACAAAAATACATCAAAGATGTAGTACTGTTAGTTTATAGACCAAAAAATCCTTCAGCCGTGATCTCTCACATTTGATGGCCGATCGTGATTGGAATAACCTAGATGTTACCAAGATAAAGGCATGTATATAGATGATAAGAATGATTAGAGACAGGAATTTAGGTGCTCAAAATTTACCAAAGTATGTGATGTGAAATTTGCTAAAAAATTAAAAATATGTGCTAATTTATGTGCTCAAAAATCAAGTTTTTTATCGAATTGCATAATTTAACTATTTTTCAAAGGTAAAAATGAGTTTCAATCAAAAAATAAAAGCTTTTCAATGCTTTCTTTTCTCTGATTACGGCGATGATCGTAAAAAAAAAATTTATAAGTTGAAAACGATGGTTCAACTGGAGTTAAAGATACATATTTCAAAATTTTTCTCATTTCAAAATCTTGAGATGAAGTAGCGGATTTGTAATCAGAATTCTTTTCTACTGACATGACCAACTTTTCTTTAGCGACTCCTGAGAATTCGTTTGTGACAAGCCTCTGTTTTTTATGCCTCTTTCCTTTGCAACTTTTATCAATTGCATGTTTAGAATCGTGAAGGTTTAGTTTTTCCACAATAATCACAAAAAAAAGCTTTTCGTCAACTAGTTCTAAATTAAACTATAGAAAAAATAATTTTCCTCGATGGCATTGTTTATAAAAAGTTTTACTTATAAAGTTTATGTTGCTATTACTAGCGACATACCTCCCTTTTTCGTTAAATTTTCTCATGAATCGAGGGAAAAAAAGATGAGTAAGTTAAGTTCATTTTATAATTTTAATTGGAAAAATGAATTTTCTGATTTTGCATTTTTATTTACAAAATGCTATGAGAATATGTGCTTTTTATGTGATTTATGCGCTTATATGCTAATTTTTAAAAATATGCTCTTGATGTGCTTTTTGACATACTGATTTTTGAAAATTTTATATATATTTGGCAAGTATATAAGTACTTATATAACCATATAAGTCATTTTAAGGTATCAGTTTAAAAAATGTGATCACATAAAATTCCTCTTTAGCAATGATTAATGTTATTTACACTTGTACATAATATGACAAAATGCATGCTTGTCAACAGTGATTCCTGATTTAAAATTTTGCGAGTTTCTAAACAGTTCGAGTTCAAAATTTTGCGAATTTCCTTTACCAGAAGCGAGCAAAAAATTTTCAAATATTATTTTTATCTAGATAATAAAAAATTATTTTGAGATTGTTGAGATGCCCGCAAGTCAATTTCTAAATTGCCATCGCTGTCTCGTCCTGAATACATGTAAAAGTCGATTTGACCATAGGAAAGGAGAGATAGTCTGATATTAATGGAGAGACTTGTTGGAAACTGTAGATTTGAGACGAGATTTGAAAATGTAGCATAAGTATGTTCAAGAAAAGCAAAATCAGGCACATAACTTTTAGAAGCTGCACAAATAGGGGAGTGAGTTTGTTATCCCCTTTTCAAAACACATGAGATGTCATATTTTTCTTATCTCTGCTATTATAAACTGAAAAAAGTTTCACGTACTTAAAGTATATTTTACTTCGAAGTAATGCTTTTCTAACAGTGATACAATACTTACAGTATACACATATTTGCTTTTTATTTTCAAAAGTATCTTTTCACTTTTGCCGATTTCGGTCTCAGTCATCTTTTGTCACTTGCTTCATTTCATCATTTTCATACTCTTTCATAATAGTTTTCGATAAGCCATGTTCTAACTTGGAAGTGAATAGCAATTTTACATTTTTATCGTCGCCAATAGGCGCTACTTTTGGAAACTCACTTTTTCACACATCTTACCCAAAGTTCGACTATTAAGTTTTTTTATAAACTAAACACACTCGTGTTTTTACATTTTCGACATTCAGCATTACTAATGAGAAGTATTGTTCACTCAGCAAAAAAAACAGCTACTTTTTTGATATTTATGCAATACTTTATTATGTATTTGCGTTTTGAAAGCAATGCAATGCAAGAAAGCAGAGTACCTGCGATCATTTTTTTCTGAATCAGCTTTTCTATTTGAGGCATTGTTTCGAGCTTAAGCTCTGCTTTGAATCTCGAAATTCTTGTTTAAAAAATCTCTTTTGTCATTCAAAACTTTGTTTATCCCAAAGCGATAGAGTGAAAGATTTTTGGACACTAATGTACATTCTTGTTCAAAATAATTTTCATTCTATTGCTTTGAGGTGGAGCAGATAAAAAGTGAAATTAGAGATTATTTTGAATATTAATAAGCAACTCTGAGTCGAAAAAAGTTTTTCTTTGCACCAAGGATTGAGAGCAAAATAAAAAACTTTTCTTAGTTCGAGGAAATTGTTTCCTTTTTGCGATTCTTTCGATGATTGAATATATAGAGCCGTAGCGTTAGTCGCAGAAGAGCCACACAAATAGGCAGCTTTCTTATTTTACACTACAAATTCAAAAAAGAACAAAGCAAGAAATGAACACAAACAAAAACAAATGAGATGAAATTCGGTTAATTATAATTGATTTGCAGATATCATTAAGAATTTTATCGAACGAAAAAATTTCACTTGAAAAACTGCTGCTTTAACGAGCTTCTTTATGGAACAAAAGCAGACCAAGTGAGTTCTTATGCATTGAATTTATTCTTGCGTTCGTCTCCAACATGCGTTTTGTAAAAAAATTTTTAATTTGATATATTTGGTGCGCTTTGAAAGATAAATTAAATCTTTAAAAATATTCATGAATTCTTTATCAATACTTGAATCGTATTATACTTAAACATAATATAAAATGAAAATTTCATATTAACTTGCTTTGGCCAGTTTCATTTCAAAACGTGAAATGTAGAAAGAAATTTGGACTTAAAGCATGTTTTATTTTCTTAAATTATAAAGAACATTTATATAAGATAGTTCATATTTTAAAAATTTGGTCACAATACAACCGAAACTTTGTGATAAGAGTGTGAAATGAAAAGTTGGCGTTTTGAGTGTTAAATATAAGCGACGCAACTTTAAAATATTTAATATGTTGTATCAAAATTTTACACCACCATGAATATAAATCATTTTATTACTACCATCTATTTTTGAAGTATTCAAAAATTCAAATAACTATATGAACAAATGGAGCAGATTACAAAAAAGGAATGAAAAAAGTCCGACGCATTTATCAATTTACAAGTGTTTCGAAAAATCATTTTTATAGCTTTTCTCTTACCATGCATTTTTGTATTAGAAATGGTAAGATAATTTTGTTAAAAAACATCGAATTTTCATGGAAATATCAAAGAAATATTTTAAAACACCCGTGAGTTTTTTAATACTGATTAATACAAATAAAAAAGGTCTTACAACCATCGATTAAGTGCTGAACTTTTTTTAATATATACATTAGATAGAATGTCTTTTTAAATTAATTGAGAATTAAGAAAAGTATGAGCATTTAAAACACTTCTAGGACGTATGATATTTATCTAGGGAAAATGCTGTGAGGGAGAAAAATGAGCCAATTTCCAGGTCGTTTGGTTATCAAAACTCACATGAAGTGAATATTGAACGAAAACTTGATTTTAAAACTATTTTTAAGCAAAAAATAAGTTCAAAATAATTATTATTAATTAAAATTCATCAAAATCTTCAATTCATTTCTTTTCATATTCTCTCTTGATTATTTTTGCTTGACTTAATCTTTATTGCTAAAGCAAACTTTTTTTTAAAGAAATTTTTACGCGGCTTCATTCAAATTAATTTTTTGTCTTTTTTCTTTACTACGTTTCGAGATTTAAATTTAAAAATTGTTTTATTTTTAAATATAATTAGAGAGTTCAAAAAAGCAGATATTCGATGGGTTATATCAGATGGCAAATTTGAATGAAGCTTGAATGTTGCTCGTTAAATGTATTGCTTTAATGAAAAAGGGAGCAAATTATTACATTAACAAGTCTTTCATTATCCAGTCTTAAAAGTCATGTCTTATTTTAATAAAAAATAAGCTGATATTAATCACTCACATTCATGAATTTTTGTGAGATATGCTTGCATTTGAGTAAAATGAGAAGAAAACATTAAACAAGCATTTGTTACATGAGAAACATTCGCTTAAAGCACGAGCAAGTGTGAAATTATATTAATTGATAAACGTTTAGATTGCAGATAAAGAGTTTGGAAATCAATAAATTTTTTCACCTCTAATAGAGTTTATTTGAGTGGATAACAAATATTTGTCAGAGAGTGGTGAAAATAATTCAGTTCACGACAGAAATATTTGCTTTCAACTCTTTAAAACTTAGCAGCTGGTCAAAAACAAAACAAACTTGATACACCATTCAATTATTTTCATATTTCGATAAGTTGAAATAGTTATGTCAAGTATAAAATTGAAATAATACCACCAAAACATATTTTATACCTTAAGCATTTTGATTCTTATTATCAGTCAGAAAAATGAGTTTTTTTTGTAATTTGAAATATATGATGGAGTCAATTTTTTTAAACAAATTCTTAAAGATCAATAAATACAAGTGTTGTGATATTCATTTTTGTAATAGTGAAAAGCTACACGAAAAGTTGTTTAAAAAGATAAGGTATTAAATCTAAATATAAAACTTAAACAATGAACAAAGAGAAATAAGCAGAGTGGCCGAGTTATGCCGAGCGTTGATCGAGAACGCTGCATGAGAATCCGAGCCCGAAGAGCGAGGGTTCAAATCTATCTAATCTATTCAAATAGAAGAAAATTTTTGCAATATTGAAAGCCTGAAATTTAAAAACACTCGCAAAAATTTTACCTTTCTGCCTGGATTTGAACCAAAGCAGCTGAAATATACTCGCTCTAAGCTCGACGCAACTCAGCCACTGTGGTTATCTCAAATGTGACTGTTTAAATTTTCTATTTAAATTAAATATCTTAGCTCAAGTTTAAATTAAATTTTAATAGAAAATTTAAACCGTGAATTTTGAGATAACCACAGTGGCTGACAACAATGAACCCTACTTTTGATAAAGAAAACTCGAAAAAAAAAATTATTGTGAAAGGATTCATGAAAGAGCTCTGCATCAAAGTTTTCATAAAAGACAATTTTCAAAAGACGACTTTTTGCAAGATTTTTGAAGAGATATTTTAGCTAGAAAAAATCAATTTAAAATGTTTTTTATTTCTTAAATTTTGCTCAAATCTTTTACCTCTCTTAAAAGAAAAGTTTTCTCACTTCACTAAACATTGAAACATTGGTTTACACTTTACTCAGAATGCTCCAGTTTTACGAGTTTTAAAGTGATTTTTTAAGATTAAACATTTGAGCTCTTCTAAAATAACTGATCTATAAAATATCTAAAGTAAACTTAAAAGTTATTCGCAATCAATCGAAGAAAATCAGAAATTTAAATCATTAATTATGAGAATTATTAAAATAGCACCAAATGTGCTATTCGTTCTCCGACGTTTGTTTTGAAGTTTGAATATTTAAAAAAGAAAAAATTTTAAAACATCTTTAGCGATTTTTGTAAGTAATAATTTGATTTACAAGGAAACTGCTTTTTGTTCCTTCTATTTCATTTAAACTTGCTAAGATGGTAGAACTTCATTAGTGCATTAAGAATTACCCTCATCATAGGTGCGAATTTTGCGCGTGAAGCAAGTTATTCGCGTGCATACTTTAACGTTAAGTCTATGACAAAAAATTTTGGTTTTTTTTTATTGCGGGCCTAAATCTCAACCGGTTTTCACCTGGCTTGTTTTGTTTGAAAGAATTATTGAACTGCTCTTCTTGTGATAGTTGTCTCGTAATTCTCTATCAAAACACTGAAAAATTGCTTTTTAGATGTTTCAACATTAAAAATCATAGAAATAAAAATAATATCTAGCAAATAATTAATTTTAACATTTAAAACAATTCGGGTGAAAATCGGTTGAGATTTAGGCTCGCAATCGAAAAAAAAACTAAATTTTTGCCATAGACTTAATTTTGAAGTTTGCACCAGAATAACTTGCTTTACACGCAAAATTTGCATCTATGATGGGGAAAACTCTTAATACACAAATGAGGTTCTATTTCATACCAAATTTCAATTAAATCGAGAGCAGGCATAAAAAGCAATTTCCTTGTTAGCTGTTTGTACAGCTGAAACAATACTCTATGTCTAAAAAAAATCTTAAGAGAATATAATTAATCAAAACAATCTTGAAGAGAATAGATGTGTCGCACAGAGGTGAGCTGAAGGTGACCGGATCGCTACTGTTGACAGCCAGTGTAATCATGCGGTGAATATTAAAGGATATACACAACAACCAAGTGCCAACTACGTTCCGTTAATGTTCGTACATTAACATTGTGTAGTTAACTATAGTACACAATTCCTATGCTAGGGAACTTAGTATGTTCACTGTCGAATCGCCGGCAGATGTTTGCGAAATAAATTAATTTCAATTTGAGACAAAATTTTACGTTTCGAAAAGTTGATAATAATAATAAACGAAAGGTTGAATTTTTTCGCATCGCTTTTTTAATTGAAAGCCGGTGAAAACTTTCATTTCAATGGCTTTGAGTTTGTTTTCATTCATCACATTTTGGGATAATTCGTAAAGAATGAACTCAATTGTGAATGTATATTATTTTTGGATTCATGTGTGCGATCAGAAAGCTTTGAAAATCGAAAAAAATCGCCCTTTAGCAAGTGAAAAAACACTGTAATGCATCAATCATTGAAAATCACAGTGTTTTAAATTTACATTTCACATTATGACGAAAGTGTTTCACTCTGCAAAAACACTTCCGTATATACTTTTTGAATTTACAAATGATGGTGAAATAATGCTGCAAAGAGTGAAAGTATTTTTGCAACAAGTGAAATAATGTTTACAGTGTAAATTTTACACCAAAGCGCGCGATGAAAGTGCTTTTGCAAAGAGTGAAACACTTGCGTCAAAATGTGAACTGTAAATTTAAAAGACTATATGATTTTATTAAAAGCTCGATCGGTTTGTATAAATGGTGAAAGCTTCAATTTGACAAAAGCTATTAGGAATAGAGCTTTTACATGTTTTTGTTTAGCATAGAAACAAATTCAAAGCGATCTTCAATCTCTTTCGCTGACGCAAGTCGTAGAAGTAAATTCGCTTTAACACTTTGTCTTAAATTTAAAAGCATTTTTTAAATTGATTGTATTACTCAAAACAAAAAACGATTAAGTCTAGCATCTATCTTGTAGCATTTTGATATAAAACTTTTTGAGATCAGCATGATTATTAGATTAAATTATTCATTCATAACTAATGTTAAGCTAAAACATATTCGTTGCATCTTGATTATTTCAAGAAACTATTTCTGAATTTAAAATGATATTTAAAATTTTGTTTATCATTGTCTAGAAACTTTTAAAATTTGAATAAAATGCTCCAAAGTTAATTAAATAAAGCGTTACTTTTCAAAATGTATCTTTGCTTTTTGGCAATAGAAAGGAAGAATTTAAAATTTCAGCTCTATAGTTTACTATATTAATGTTGCTGATATCTTTCTCCTATAGGATTTCATTTTCTTTTCTGAATTCTCAAAAGTCTCAATTAAAAAGCAATTTAAAATCAAAGAATAACTTTAACAATTTTCAATATGCGGATGCTTAATATTACGAAAAAAAACATTTTAAATCTTTCTTTAAAAAGTTATGAAAAAAACCGTAAGTTAGTAAAATGTATGACTTTATCCTTTGTACAAGCTTCATAAAAGTAAGTTACACTTATTCACACATTCTTTACAAGTAACCGAAGTTGAACAACAAATAAATAATAAATAAATCTTTTGCAGCGTTTTTCTTTCGCCTCGTTCGATCGCAATAACAAGCCCAATTTGTTTTTTATCACTCACATTCATCTTCTTTAATTCCGTTAATTCCAAATAATAAAATCATTAGAAATTAACGGCGTAATCTTTTTCCTCCTTTAATTCTATTCGACCATTATTGAAAGGAGTGGTCAAGTAATTAGACAGCATTTAAACAATTCAAGTCGAGTTACACTCATACCTTAACTGAATTTCATCTAATTTAATTTCATTTATATTTACTAGCGCTTTCTCTCTCTTTTTCTCTCAGTCACACATTCACTCGTTCACTCAATCACTTCTCGCTTTTTTTCGAGCTTTTTTTGCATTTCTCTCGAAAAATGAACGTAATTATTTTTTATCATGTTCGGTGCAATTTGATTCAATTTTTAGTTCATTTTTTGCTCAATCTTTTCAAGCATATTAAATAATGAACGAGCATTGATAATAAAGTGGCAAAGAAAGAAGCTTTTTTCTTGCAATTTTCACTTGGTTTCTTTTTGAAAATTAAAAAATTTGACAACCATCTGCTTCAGATGATTTAAATTGATGCACTATTTAATTTTTATTACTAATTTTTTAAATGAACACACAGATACACAATTGGTTTGCCGCAAAATGATGTGACTACAGTCGCTTCCTTGGTCTCACATTGGCTTTGTTACGCGAACAGCGCTATAAATCCGGTGATTTACAACTTCATGAGTAGTAAGTTTTGTATTTTTAAGATACAATAACATTGTAAGAAGTAAAAATTTTATCTTTCAAAAAGAAACGAGTACAAACTAACTAATCTCACATCTGAAAAGAGATTTTTTTTTTACAAATGTCACACTTGTTTAGGATAAGCAAAATTAAATTTTTTCATTAAAAATTATTGAAAATTGATCAGATCATCTTTTATTTCAGAATCATCATTAAAATGCATTTCAAATTATACTAAAATTAAAAATTTAAACAAGTTTTTAAAATCAGGTATCAGAGATATACAAAGTTATCAAGAGGCGTTATAAATTGCTCTAATCAGTTACTAGATCGTGCCATCGATTTTACAATCTCTGTTCAGAAATTGAATCGAGTAAAAGCTATATATTAAATCTAATCTAAGCACAGAGCCTAGAGAAGAGATGTGAGACATTGAATTAAATAAATAACCGAGCTTTGTTCGAATGAAAAGTACTCTAAAGGTTTCCTTCTAAAAAATTTAGTTGAGTGAAAAATTTTTAAAAAAATTGAAAAATAATTAAAACCATAACAAAGTTAAAGCTGAGAAAAAATATTCGCATTATTATGCAATTATGTAATGCTCATTTAGAAACTACAAATATACAGCAGATAATACAAGTGTTCAAACGCTGCGCTCCTTATTTATTTTTTAAATGAATAATGTGCATGAAATAACGACGCTTTTTGCACATTTTTCAAGCGGTGAAAAGTAAACGCTTTCACAAATTAAAAATAAACATTTTGATTGAAGAAATGACATATTGCTTAGCTTATCAATGCGATTGATTGCAATGAGCTATGCTTCTTATAATGAGAAATGCTGATAAAGCGGGAAAGCAAGATAATAGGACAAAAATTAGACCAACGCAATCTAGTCAGTTAAACATTAGCAACTGTACGAAGAAAATGGTTAGCTTAATCAGATATCGAAAACAAAAATTCATTCAATAGCATTAAAGAAGAATTGAATAAACATGATTATTGTCTGCTCATAACATATTCTCTAGCTTATCACTATTTCACTGTATTTCACCGTAATGGTCTCGTCAATAAATTTGTTCACTTTTTTTTCTTTTATCGTTTACTTTGCACAAAAGCAAGAATCAAAAAGCTCTCCATGAATTGAGCAATTTTCTTTGCGCAGGCAAGTTTCGACGTGAATTCAAGAATACATTCAAATGCTTTTGTTGGCGCCGAAGATACCGTGGACACAGCCGTACGAACAGAACCATTCCATTTCGTCGTCGTACCAGTTACCAAACGCAATGTGAAAACATAAATCTAAATTCTTTCGCTAATCACTAAACACGAAAACTATTTTGAAACGACAAAACGTTACTCGCCACAATTTTAACAAATGAAATAATGAATGAATGCAAAATATGAACAAATTTAACATTTGCACTTTTTCCACCTTTGTTTTCCACCGTAAAAGCATATCAAACATTTTCATAAGGAAAAAAATCTTTTCGCTGTAAAATAAACAAAAAAAAGCTCTAAATCAATTAATTTAAAGGCAAAATGAACTCGCACAGTTACGTTTAATTTTTAACTTTATCATTTTCAGTTTGAAGCGAGAAAATCACCAAACAATTGTGGCCATATTAACGTGTTGTCTTATTTAGGCGTAAATTCAGAAATCGATTGCAATATTAATGTGGTCATAACGTTGCATTTTATATTGAAGGCATTTCAGCGCTCTTTAAGTGTGCTTTCATGAGCTTTTTCGAGTAATCTCAAACGGCTTTCGTTCAATGTGAACCATTAATTTATAAAACTGTATAAGAAGCGAAATCGATGTTATTTTTGTTCGTTGTCATGTTTTGTAATTAATATGTAATCTCTGTACAATTTGTCAATGTAAACCTTGTTATTTTGTTGTAAAATAAATATCACGTTTGTAAAGAACTGCCTCAATCTCTCAATCTCATTTTACTGCAGTAAATACTTTATTTACGAAGTCAACTAACGACTTCAATAAAATGTTGACTTAAAAGTGAATCTTTATCGCATAATAAAACGAAATATTATCGTACAAAAGTATTTGATGAGAGATAAATTAATTAATTTGAACAATTTCTCATTGTTGAGCAGAGTATCCAAATTCGGGAAAAACAAATGTTTGATTTTGTGAAAGAACTGAGACAAATATTTAAAAACAAATAACGTTTTTAGAAAATTTCAGGAATTAAGAATTTGATGTAATCAAAAGTTGCATTTAAACATATTTTCACATATTTTTAATTCTAAATTCGCGCGCTTGCTAGTGGGCTAATCGTGAAAGGGTCATTTTAAAAAGGAAAACAACGAAAAATGCAGCTACCAAGTAGATTATCGAACATATAGTCGGACTCTTACGCAATACAAAACAATTATAAAACATTGTCATAGAAACCCCATAAATTACAAAAGACAGAGATGTACGGTTTCAGAATTTGAACCAAAATATTTTTTTTGCAAAAACTTAATAAATGAATAAAACTTTATGATAAAAAGAAATAGTTGTTTATGTAAATAAGTTACACATGATAAGCGAAGTAAGATATGTAAAAAATTAAATTTTCAAACATTGATGAGAGTGTTTTGGACAAGTCACATTTACAGTCAATTTCAATTCATTTAACAAAAACTATTAATAGAGGGCGAAGCTTCTCTTCAAGTTTGTCAAAATTATAAACACTTTTGTCAATTCATTCAATAAGAACATTAACCACTAGGGCTCCAAATTTATGTGGTAAATTTTTTCAAAATTATGTGGGTGATTATGTGGTTAAAAATCAAAATTTATGTGGTAAAATATGTGGTGTTATTTTTTTATTTTTTGTGCATTTTTAACAAATATTGTTTAAAGAAATGTATTATAGTATATGGCCATTTATTTGCTTAAAAATTATCCGTAAAAATGAGTGCGATAGCCACATAAAATAGACTTATACATTGAAAAAGATCTTTCGATGTCAACTGTCACTAAAGGTGTGAAAAAACTTTCGATTTATGTCCAAAATTTTTCCTCAGACGTAAAATCAAAAAGATCTTGATTTTTCTTAAGTGAATTCTCTAATTTTTGTAAATGTCTTTTAACTTTTGACCTAACTTCATTCAAAATGTTAAGTTGCTCCATGAGAGATGGTCCCGTATATTCCAGTCGTTGTATAGCTTTAAATAAAAATTCATAGTGCCTGAGATCGATGAGCTTATTGTGAATATCTTTTATATATAATTTTGAAGAATCATTTTCAATTTTGATGAACGCTCACTGTAATTAGCAATATTAAATATTATATTCAAACATTTGAGACTATGAATACCATAATGAATTGAAAGTCAAAAATTACACTTTATTTATGTATTTATAAATAATCATAGAGAAACATTTCATACTAACCACTTGCTAAACCTGAATTGTTGGTATTTAGGGCCATTCTTGAATATTAAGGCAAAATTCAATTATACAAATAGAAATATGTGACATTTTATGTGATTTAGGTGATTTATGTGGTTGAGGGTAAAATTATGTGATTTTTCATGTTACGTATCAATGTCGGATTTTTTATATTCTTACTTATTATTATGTTCTAAACTCATTTCTATTATCATTTAAAAATTATGTGATCACATAAATTTGGAGTCCTACTAATCACAATATAAACATTGATCGATTTATTGATTAAATTGCCATTATTCTTTATTATTATAAATATAAAGGTTGAAAAACAAGAAAAAAAAATTCAATTTTTTCGAAAAGAAGCAATAAACATTTTAAGCGTGCAGATTGCGTTTCGAATTTGGTGAGCATATAACTGCTGTCTTGTAACGAACTCGAATTGGACACTGTTTCTAGTGAAATAGGGACAAAAATAACTTTTTTCTTTGGCTCATGGAATTTTAAGTGAATTTTTTACCTTAATTATTGAATGAACTTTAAAAATGAGTTCAAAACAACGAATCAATAAAAGTGGTTTCGCATGCTAGTTATGAAATTTTAAATTTCAAAAATTTGCAATAAAAAAATTATTTTCATAGAGTTCATTAGATAATTTATCGACAAATAGCATATGTAGCGCAGTGAAGCTTACTTTCAGAAAAAATATTTATTGAAAAGATCTAAATTACAAAGTTTGTTTCACAAATCAAGAAAACATTCAAACAGAAGCACTTTTTCTTTCCCTCATTAAACAATAAAATAAAATAATAAAATTAATATAATAGTGAATTCTTAGTGTAAGAGTTAAAAAAAATTATTCTGCAGGCAAAACTTTTTGATCTAAACAATCTATAATTGCAAACACAAAGCAAGATGCCATAAAAATAGGTGAAATAAGAACAAAAAATAAGTTTGCATTTGTTTCGAAAATTTTAGAAATAATCGATGGCAAATAAAAATCGACCGAATCTCCAGCAACAAGTAAAAAAGAAATAATTTTAGGCGTCAGACCAATCGAAATCCTTGTGTAATCAAAAATGAGCGAAAAAAGAGAAGAAAGGCCGACTCCAAACACAATTACWCCTATCCAAAGAGCAAGTTCGTATTGTGCTCCAAACAAAAGCAAAATAACTGAAGCTATGAAACCGATACAGAGCTCAATGATTATCAACGTTTTAGTTTTCATAAAACCCATTAAGACAAGAAACGGAATTTTTGCTGCGCTGTAAGCGATTGCATATGCGATAGTAATAAACGCGCCTTTTGACTTTGATAATCTCAAATTTGATTTCACTGCAAAAGTGGTCAAAAAACTCCTAAAAGTCATTATAGGAAAAGCACACAAGTGGAATAGGAGGATAATTAAAAAAGTAATCATATATTTAAGTCGTGACGACTCAACTGAAGCTTTTTCTTCTATTTCAAGATGTTGATGATCAACGTTAGCCTCAAGATTATCATGACTAAGATAACTTATGAAGCCAAAAGCGACTGCTACTATCAACATGAAAATCGCAATGATTTCATATGGCCATTTCACGCTAGAATAATCATTTTCGATTTTGCCTTTCGTTTCGTTTAAATTGTGAACATCGATTGCTTCCGATAAAAATGGCTCGGCAATTATTGGTGCCGAACTTAACCCAAGTCCATAAAATGTCGCTCCAAGTTGCAAGAATATTTTCGCTGCATCGCTCCAAAGAAACGCGATATAAATTTTTACACCTTAAATGTAAAAAATTTTCCATTTTTAATTTGTTTAAATAGACATTTTATTGTGAAAATATAATTACCTGTCTCAACAAATCCTAAAATAAATCCGACAAACGCTGCCGTCATGTAAAATACCCAAAAGATTCTGATGTAAGGAATTGCTGAAAGAAAGATCGCTTGTGCAAGAATAGCAATCACAAGTTGAGCTTCTTTGTTGCATTGTTTCGGAACGAAACCACCTTTGATAGAGAAAATGAAATGAATCAAAATTAAACATAAGCGAGCAAATAAAATATACGCACAAACAATGCAGCCAATAATGAAACCAACTGCTCTCAACGAGAGAAAATTACTCATTACGAAGACGCTCGCACCTAATAAACTCTTTAAATCAAGTAAAGTTGCTCCGTACACCGACTCGATGAAACCGCCCGAAAAGATTATAAACAAGCGAATAAAGTTTTTAGAAAATTAATTTTCTTATTCTTGATTTCCTCTAATAAAGATGCCATTTTCTATTAACGAGAGCAGTCGAGCGATATTTACTGTTCGTTCGCAAAATCTGCGGTCGAAAACAGTAGCAGGTGTTAAAGCACATTTTTGCTTTAAAATATACGTCAGTAAAAAACAAAGTAAAATTTAAAAGTCGAAAGCGTTCAAAAAAATATTTTAATAATATGAGTTGAAAATAATTTAAATTTCCTAAGTTTTCGAAAACGAATCTTGATAGAACTTATAATGCTTAATTTTTGAAATAAGCGCCTACTGCGAACAATGAATGATCTTTAAGCAATTAATATTTATTTAGAGAGTGAACAGAAAGTTTCGATTGAATGAATTGTAAATTCAACTTGTTTCGGTTGGGTAGAAGTATGCGCGAAAGCACTTAAAAAAATTGCAAATTGTCCTTCCGCATTCGACGCATCCCTTTACATACGAGTGGGTTGGAAGTAAGGCTCCGTAGCTTAGTAGTCACTCGCCCGGCGAGCAAGACACTCTGGGTTCGAGTCCCGCCTCAAACTAGCCTCTAATTTTCACTGTCAGATGTGACAAAATATTTCATGATGTTGTGCGTTTTTCGATTTTTTAAAGCCCATCCCAATGGAAATTTAGTACGCTCTATACTTTTATACGAACACCATGATTCTTATTTAACCAACTTTGATGCTAAAAGTTAATAAAACTTTTTATTGACTTCGAATTAATATTTGTGATTATCTTCTGAATGCATCAATCGATTTGTTCATTTAATGTGTCGTTTTGTTTCTCAAAAGTTTTGCACAAGTATATGAAAGGTCAAATTTTCTGGTTCGACATGTCAAAAGTTATTCGACTTTATATGGGTTGCGTTTTAATTCACACACCCTCTATAAACCAAGTGATGTGCTCAATTACATATTTGCAACAAAATCGGTTTGGTTCGGCATTTCGTTTTTCTTTCTAGAAATGAATATTTCGGAATAGTGTTAAAGTACCCTCGTTTCAAGATAAAATGTTTCGATAATCGAAAGTGATCTTCACTGCAATACCTCGCAAACAAAAAAAGCGTCTCACAAAAATTGCGATAAAAAAATTTGGATTCAAAAAATAAGATTTGAGACGCTTTTTTATATATTTGTGAGATAATTGCAGTGAAGATCACTTTCGATTATCGAAACATTTTATTTTGAAACGATAGTACAAAATTCGATTCTAAAAAGCATTTAAAATCATTAGATTAATACCACTCATTTTCGTGAAGTATATTTGTAATGCAATGGAAAATAGTGAAAGAGGAGATGTTTAAGGTTTATTTAATTTTATTTTGAAATTTTACATCTAACGTTTATCAAGCTAAAAACTCACTTTTGAAATAAATGCATTCAATTGTTATTAAAGTTTTTTAGAGTAACCTCATTAAAATGCTTAAATTCAGGCGATTTAAAGTTCTATCTACAAGAAGATGCAACATAAAGTTATTAATAAACTAATTAATATAGTAATTTAGTTATTAATTGAACTTAGTTTAAACTAAGTTGGGCAACAACAAAAAGTTTTTGGCAACAACAACAATGAATTCAAAAATTAAAACAATAATAATTAATAAGATGAGAATTAATCAAAACGAAATCAGTCGTGATCAATGGTGTTCATTTAAAGAAATGATGTTATCGAAATGATTAAATCTCTTCGCTTTTCATTTTAGAATACTCACATTTAAACAGATTTACGTTAAGGGTATGTATTCGTTTAAAAACTGATCACAAAGAAAACCTTTTACATAAATGATGTATCATTAACATTTGTATTATACGTAAATGGTGTAATATTTCATGTTATGATGTCCGGCAACAACCGCCAGAAAAAATAACATCACATCCTTTCGAGATTCTAATTTAAAAATCAAAACTGATTACTGCTAACAATCTCACATTATTGTAGTCGAGCAACTAAACCTACCGTGAAATCTTACACCATTTACTTATAATACAAATGTTAATGATACATTTACGTAAAAGGTTTTCTTATGATCAAGTTTTTAAACTAATACATAACTTTAACGTAAATCTGTTTAAATGTGAGTATTCTAAAATGAAAAGCGAGATTTAATCATTTCGATAACATCATTTCTTTAAATTAACACCATTGATCACGACTGATTTCGTTTTGATTAATTCTCATCTTATTAATTGTTATTGTTTGAATTTTTGAATTCATTTTTCAACCTTCATAATCAATAATAAAGAAAATTGGCAATTTAATCAATAAGTGTAAAAAAATAACGAAAATCGATCCCTGTTTGCATTGTGATTACTGTTGTTATTAAATGAATTGACAAAAGCGTTAATAGTTTTGTCAAAAGGTGTTTAATGAATTATAAAATTGCAAAGTGATAATATCGGCTACAAATCTACTAAAAGGAATTCAATTTTAAAAAAGATAAAATTTAAAAAGAACATAATAGTCATAATTAAAAATTAATTTTGTGAAAAGACAAATGTCCAATATGTTGGTAATTTAAAAGTTTTCGGTCAAAAAATGTAGAAATTTTTTGACTTTATCCCATGACTTAACGTAAACCAATGTCTCTTTAGAAAGCGTAAATGGTTCGTTTCTCTTACTCAAATTATTTTATTAAAAATGATTTTCTAAATGCAAGAAACGGTCATATCTCTTTATAGAACATTTCATTTCTTTGAATATGATAAAGCGTTTAGCCTCGAAGCCAAATACAAACTGCAAATGATGCACTCGCTAATGTGTTCAGGATTGAAAGATTTCATCTTATGAACACGATGAGTTATGTTGCCTTTACGAATATGGCGCATAATATAAGACGAATGTTAGCGTGAGCAAAACTTGGAAAAGCGAAACTTCTCTAAAAAACCAAAAATTTATCAATGAAAAAATGAGCTCCTGCAGCGCATCCAATCGCCTATGCATTTTTGGAATAAAGCAACAAAATGTCCGCTTTGAGAAGATAAATGTAAATACCACCAGCTTTATCGAAAGCCGAGATGCAATCGAACAGCTATTTGTTGTGCGAATAAATGTGAAACTAACTCTGCTACGGGGCTGTTTTTTAAATTTTTCATTTTTTTATTTTCACCCAATTCTTTGTTGCTCTGAAAAGTAATTTTGCAAAGTAGAGAAAGACCATTTTCCTTTGGGACCTGGGTTTACAAAAGTATTGATAAAATTGAAGTTAAATGAAAGCTTATAGAATTCTGAACTACAATCTCAATGGCATAAAAAATCGCGAGTTGAAGTGACGAGGTCAAAAAGGTCACTTTAGAACTACTAGAGGAATTAACATAATTTTGTTACTACAGGAAGATTTTTTATAAGTACCGATGTTTGATTGCTTATATCATCTTTAAATTTTGTTTAATTTTTATAAACTACAAAATTATTTAATAGCTCTACATTTTTTAACATAAAAATGAGATTCTAATTCCGAAATCTAATGTCTTTTCGGGCAGATATTGAATTATTCACCAAAGGCGCTTTCTTACGATTTCAACTGCCCTATCAGATTCCTTTCAAATTTAACTTTCTCTTTGCTTAACATATCTAGTACCAAGCAACAAAAATATAACTTTTCAGAGTTTGAATCATTAATGTTACTTGAGATGGTCGCGAACGGCGCCCAAAAACCGCTATTTTGTACGCTTTTCCGCATTTGTTCCGAAATTTTCATCACTGATTTCATCAGCGCAATTGCGAAAGAGTTTTATTTACACTAAGAAGCATACATACATATTAATATTATAAAAATTCGCTTAAAATTTTTAAGGTGAGTTTTAGTTTTATGCATTTACGCAAGATCAAAATAGCCGGCGAATTGCGTGAATAATTTCCATTGGCGCTGAACATGTTAAAATTTTAATTTCTATCATTTAAAATATTTCATTGGATATCTATAATATTTGTACTACCGTTTCAAAATAAACTGTTTTGCTAATCGAAAGTGACTGCAATACCTGACAAACAAAAAGATCTCAAAAATTTTAATAAAAAATTTTTGATTCAAAAATGAGTGATAAATGAATAAGCGAACGAACTTACTACTACTACTAGTACTACTTATTACTAACATTAGTAATGAGTTTCTTCGTTTATTTAATTATCACTCATTTTTGAATCAAAAATTTTTTATCGCAATTTTTGTTTATGAAGTACTGCAATGGGGATCACTTTCGACTATCGAAACATTTTATTTTGAAACAATAGTACAGCGATTCATCGAAGTGTATAAATTTTTTATATTTAAGACTTAATATAAATTAAGATAAGATTCATATCGCAATTTTTAGAATTCGTATTCTTATTGTGCTAACATGCGGATAACGGGTTTTTTAAAATATTTTTTGATCGGATTTTTAAGAATATTTTTTCTTCTTATCATTAAAGAACCATCGCTACTTTTATAAAATCACCCTGTATTATGTTTTAACTTTCAGAAGCACACAATCTTCTAAATAAGCATAACAAAATGATGCTTTGAACATCGTAAATATCGCGCGCCACTAAATTTACGTCACTGATTTGCAATTCGGTTTTATAAATATGAATTTCGATATCATACAAAAATGTCCATAATTTTAAACAAGTT
Organism: Dinothrombium tinctorium; assembly: GCA_003675995.1. NCBI lineage: Eukaryota > Metazoa > Arthropoda > Arachnida > Trombidiformes > Trombidiidae > Dinothrombium > Dinothrombium tinctorium. Next base: position 5,452 of record NCKU01001420.1, on the reverse strand, counting down.
TCAAAGGCAGCAAAAATCTCGTTTGCCAAAACGAGTAATAGTCCAAAATAGCTTAATAAGACACTTGACTCATGCGATTATTGTTTTATAATTTTCTCAAACAAAAATGTAACAAAAAGTTAAAAATCAATTTTTTTGAGAATAGAAATTGCATGACTCCAAGTAATTAGAACTTAAGCCATAAAGTTGCGGCGAAAAAATTGTGTTATGAGATCATCATAGAAACACCATTTTACTTTATATGAATTGAAAAACCATTCAAGATCATTTGAATATGAAAAAATCTCTAAATAGTTCTAAATTTACCTATTTTGGCCTGTAACTTGTTAAAAAAATCACGATTGTTGTTTCCATTGAAGCTTTTGCTCAAATTTCAAACTTTCGTTTGATTCCGATTTCATATGTATAAATCTTTTCGGAAAAACATGATTTTGATAAATTAAAGTATTACATTGTGTTTCAGAACAGCTTAAATTTTTTGTGAGAAAATTAAGTTCTGTCAACCATCAGTTATAAAGTGACATAAACTCGTCCCCGCAACTTACGATTTTTTGGCGCTATTGACTCTTTTGCTTAGAATTTCATATGCTTTTATTTGACACCAATTTCATCAATATACACGCTAGGTACAAAATGAAAATACTCATTTTGAAATTTTAAATTTTCAAGTTTTTCCTCAATTGAAAACAAATTCCTTCATATTTTTGCAGTAATATTGCAAAATTTAAGTACAACGAAACTTTTCGTTTTTGTTTTTAAAAAATTCTACAAAATAAACTGTTTAAAACGATGTCTAAAAAACTACAGTCGTGCTTAAAAGTTTCGCAGGTATTTACGCTTTCTGAATCCTTCTGCCATCTGTCCCAAATATCTCTATTAGCGATATGCGGCAAATTTGAATGAAGAAATGAATAAAAATTTTCCACAAAAGGAATGGTCAACAAAATCGTTCGAAGGATCGAAGCAAAGCCAAAGCAACTAATGAAACAAGTCATTAAATAAAATTAATAAAAAAGTTTCTGTTTTCATTTTGCTATGAAACACCGATGATGCTATCCTCTTGACAAAAATCTTCACCTTATAATTAGAAACGTAACTTTCTGCGAATGTCAAAATTTTTAATAGAAAAGCATTTTTGCCGCTAAAAAGCTGAGCATAATATGAAAATTTGAATGTTGACGCTAAAAGACGAATTTTGCGATGTAGCCGAAATTATAATTATATAGTATATCTTATTATAATTATATCTTAGTATATACTTAATAATTTATTTTTATATGCTATAAAGAAGTAGATTATAACGAAAGGACAGGAGCGAGATGAAATTCTGAAGAAAATTGAGATCTCGAAAAGTTATCGAAAGAGTTTGTTTATATTCGTCAAACATCAAAACCAATCTAACAATGCCGAGATGTATGAAAAGGAAATAAGAAGACGCTAAAGAACATGATTGATAAGACAGGATATCACTATAAAATTAAGGTCCAATTTAAATTCTTTTTTCTTGCAAGATAACTATGTACCCATTAAGTTTCTATTTTCTAAAGTTTATGAAACAATCGATTCTTATTGAATTGAAATTTTATTTGAGCTTTTGATTGCTCAGGTTGATTTGAAAGACACACGTTTTGTTAATTTTAATTACAAGGAGCAATTTAAAATCCTGAAAAATATTTCTTGCACATTTTAATAAATTTGTTATAATTTATTTCACTTCTTTATTGAGAGGGAGTTCATTAAAAAAATTAGAACCAAAAACAAAAATACTTTTTTCACTAAATTGTATTCTACAATTTGGTCTAATGGCTTTTATACCATTACGACCAGTGTTTTTAAATTCAATTTTGTTATGCCACGATAAAGGTTTTTATCTGATTTTTCTTTGATTTTGAATATCAATTTAAAACTTGAATTTTCTTCTTGTGCAGAGAAAAAATATTCAAAAAATTTAACCGTTCCATATAATTAATGTTATTTTGCCCAATTTACCAGCAAATAAATTTAGTTATCTTCTTCTGAACTTTTTCTAGTCTCTCACTTTGTCTCTTTGAGTAATAAATACATTCATTTTCATACTCTAAGATTGGTAAAATATGTTTTAAATAACCGTAGAAAAGTTAATCCATTTGCATTTTTACAAAAGAATTTCAAGAATCCCCACTTTTTATAAGATTTTTTGATCAATATGCAAATTAAATGAAAATTTTTGATCAATGATAAATATCCAGATATTTCATTTTAATTATGTCAGATAATTTCATTATATTTAATGATAATTATCCAGAATATCATGGTTATAATAGTTGTTCTGTACGATCTTCCATGGTTTATAAAGTACTTAATATTGCTTCAAGAGATATTAATGAAAAAGAAAAATAAATAAATGCCCGCAGAAGAGATATTTATTATATTAATTATTTGTTATATTAATTAAACTTAGATGAAAGCAAAAATAACGAGACAGCGAAAGTGGAGGCTAAGATTGCGACCAAGCTCAACTTGAAATGATCATCACTTCCTGTAGGAGACCGCAATTATATTTTCTGCAAGTTCAGTTTTGACATGGTTTATGCTTAAAAATTGCTGCTGCTTTCAATAAACATTCTTTTTAAAATGATAAACTGATTTAAACTTAACATTTTAGCAAAATCGCATTTTTGTTTTTCAGTTTGTTTAAAAAAAGTCGGAAAAAATAATCAAAACGATTCAATAATAAAACTTTTTGCCAATTCGCATTTTTTGCATGTTTTTCAATTTCACTGTCAATCATTTTCCCTTTTTTGGTTTTCAATGGAAATATTTTCACTTGTTTTTACCATCTGCTTCAGTCATTATTTTTCTATAAATATTGTTAAAGAATTTATATTCTTCGTCAAAATACGTCAATAATATCACATTCTTGATCGCAAGATATTAAAAGTTGTACATAATTGTGAAGTTAATACAATTTCTCCCATTATCTAAAAACTTTTGTCCACTCACTTTAAAACTTGTTTAATTTTAAATTGCTTTAAAAAACTTTTTTAAATATTTTTCTTTGAATTTATGTGCATTTAAGTCTTCTTTGAACAAAACATAAAAAGAATTAACTTGCCATTCATCGAGCTTTCAAGCAAACTTTTGGTTTTATATTTGAAATTAAAAATTTATTATTTTTGAATTCAATGGTTTTGTAATAGTAGTTTTCTCATAATATGGGCAAAATTTTTGAGAGCATCTCAAATTTTTATCAATAATTTTTGTCTCGGAAAATACTTTTTGACGAAAGCATAAATAATGAGACAGCGAAAGTGGAGACTAAGTTTGCGACCGAGCTTAACTTGAAATGATCATCACTGCACGCTCGAGACTGCAATGATACTTTTTGCAAGTTCAGTTTGGATATGGTTTATTTTCATAAAAAATTAAAAGACCTGAAAAATTTATAAATATTATCAGTTTCTTAATCTTTGTGAATATGAATTTTTTGTAAAATATGTTGATTTCTTACAAAAATTTAGTCGACTGAATTGAGTTTGAATGAATTTTCCTTTTCTCACAAAGCAAAGTTATATATGGATGGCCATTCAACAAAAACTTCAATATTTTATACCAAAAGTGATCCTAAAAATTTAAAATCTTATATGGCTTTATGGATAGAGCAAAATTTTAAATGAAATTTCATAAACCATGTCAAATGTTACAAACAGACAAAAGAACAAATATTTCATTTTAAAAGAATTGATAAGACCAAGTGAATAAAGGAGTCAAGAATATTGATGTAAATTTATACAACGATCATCGTTACTTCTTTGCAGTAATTGGTTTTCCAACATTTCTTTTCTTGTGAGAAATAAATCGCCTTGAATATATATATGCTTGGTCTGAAAAATGTTACCGGATAATAAACAAAATCATATGATATCGCAATTTTGAAACAATTTTCAACAGGACTTTCAACTTGAAGATCAAAACCATTTGCTACACATACCAAAGAGACGTTCATTGGCAATTTTTGAGAAGCATGTTCGAGTAAGTCGAAACAATGATTTCTCTCTCTATTGCTACATCCTGATGAACCGTATTCCTTTATCAAATCGTATGTTTCGTTATTAAAGTACTCATTTACCAATGCATCAACTGTTTTGGCTTTATTTCTCAAGAAACCAGCGAAATAACTTCGCTGTGCTTTTTTGAACTCATCGAATAAATTCAATCGCTTGAAAACTGAATGAATGGAACAACCTATTGCTTTATCACTATGGCTGCCCACAACCCATGTTATCCAATAATATTTCGCATTCAATTCTTTGTTCAATCTTTCTGCAAAATCCTTGTGTGATAGTTCCTCGTTCTCGTACAAAAACGTAGACGAATCACTTTTCGCAAATCCAATGACATTTTCATCATCTGTTAAAAAATTGTCGGTTTCTATAAATTTTTGAGTAATCTCATTCAACTTATGATTTATATCTTGAATTCGCTTCGTCAACGTTTCGTTAAATCCGCTTCTATTAGAATGAATGAGATCAAACAGATGGTATAGAACTGTAAAGCCTGAACAAAGTTGAGAGAAACAACTTTTGCCAATCTGAAAAAGTATCGTCGGTCGTGGTCTTCTATCATTGCTCGATACAAAGAGATTTCTGTATTCGCTTCCTCATGATTCACGATTTCTCTGTGAAACAAAATAATCTTGTCATACATGTGAAATCTTTGGCAAGCGTTTGTCAATTCGATTTTGTTTATCTCGTTAGGTTGATCCATAAATTCACGCTGATAAACGCTCAGCGAATAAATGCGATTAATTACATCATACAAATCTTTTTTTCGCGAGAACTGCCGAAAATTTTTCAGGAAGATCATTTAATTTTTCATTTATTATTTTCAATCGATTTCGCATATTCTCAAATTCTCTCTTCATATGTGTAAATTCTTGAGATTCGACACCACCGCCTACTGACGATTTCGTTATTAAAGCTGCAATATTAGCGGTGAGTGAAATTTGAGGTGAAATCTCTTTTGCTATTTCCACCATGCCATCGAGAAAAACTTTCACATCTTCTTCTTGTGCCGCTTTTTGCGCTTGATATGATAACCGAGTGAAAACCGCCAGACTTTCCGCAGGTACATTCTTTTTTCGCTTTCAGACTCGACTTGAATGAAGCTCAATAACACTAGAAGAAGAATGAAGATAATCGTTTTGATCATTGTTTCAAAAAGAACAATTTTCATTATGATTGAACGAATAGAAATCGTCGGCTTTTATTGATTTCTAATTCAACTTCAATTATTCATTCGAAGCATTCAAAACGATTCAATAATAAAACTTTTTGCCAATTCGCATTTTTTGCATGTTTTTCACTTTCACTGTCAATCATTTTCCCTTTTTTCGTTTTCAATGGAAATATTTTCACTTGTTTTTACCATCTGCTTCAGTCATTATTTTTCTATAAATATTGTTAAAGAATTT
>NCKU01001419.1:0-25862 GCA_003675995.1 Dinothrombium tinctorium | reverse complement strand
ATGCTTATACGTAGTTTTGAACCCATATGATAACTCTTGATAACGATAATAACTCAGTGCTGATTACGACGCGTTAAGAGAACAAACAAAACAATTGACAGGCTTTGGGCGATCTCAAGATTAGTATTTTCTCGCGCTTTCCAAATCATATAGAATATATATGTGAAAAGATTTATTTGTAAAATGTGTGTTTAAAGAAAAGAGGTATTTGTAAACGTTTAAATTATCATATGCTTATTTTGTTTGGACTAAAAATGATCTGAATTTTTTACTTTTTCGACTACAAAAAATTCGAATAAATAAGTTTTTCATAAAATGTAGCTTTTTCAAAGTTTTTTCAAAGAAACTTTTACAATTCCTTTTTAATATGATATGTTTATTGTCGATTTTGCTTTTGCAGTTTTGAAAAAACAAGGTAGTTAGAATTGACACATATTGTTTGTCACTCTGTACAAATGTTGAAATAACTAACAGATTTCAGGAGATAAAGGGTATCGAAAAATTTTTTGTCCAAAATTTTTTGTTAGATTTTAGAAGATATCGGTTAAATGAGTTATCGGATTGCAGAGATTGTATTATGCATTTTAATAGAAGATAATAGAACGCATTTCCTCCTTTTTCAAATTGAATATTCTAAATTCTATAAATTTAAATTTCCATTAAATGGCGATTTTAAATAAAGCGATAGAGTTACATTATAAATTTATTTTATTTTATTTTATTAAGCGTAATTTTTATTTCACTGTTTATAAATTATTCACCGGAAATGATGCGAAATTAAATTATATAAGAGTAAAATGAGATCAAAATCAACACTTACGAAAGGAATAACCTGAAATTTTAATTTTTCATTCTTGCACTTCAATTTAATTCGTAAACATTTCCTGGAATGAAGCATCTCTTTGAAAGCTTTTTCTCACATCTTGTCTTACCTTCTCCATGTGTTAATTTTGTGAATCTATATTTCATAATGTGAAGATGTAAAATCTGCAACTTCAGACAAATTAAACGATTGTGTTTAGCCAATCAAAACCGGATTTTATGATTTAAGTCAACTAATTTCTAAGAAGCTATGAATTTATCATTTGCCAGATGCATTTACAAATTTAAAAACGAAGTTCAGCTAAAAAATTTTATTTTTTAGCTTTAACCTTTAAAACGTATTCAAAAATTAAGAGAAATTAGCCTTGTTGGTATGTAAAATTTGTATTTTAATTTTTTTTTTTAAATTTCAACTGGAAATTTGAATTTTATTCCATTCTTTTGTTTTATCTGTTGCATATTTCAACATTGATTGTTTCACATTGCCTTATAACATTGCTTGTTGCGAATTTTCATCACTGTTGAAAATGATTTTAAATTAAATGATTTTTACAAACAATTGCAACTCGGTACTTATAGAATGTTGAACAAAAAAATATTTGCCTTAAGTACTCAATTACTTTCCTCCCTCGTTTTCTTGCGCTTAGGCTCAATTGAGATATTTTATTGACAAGTAGTCATTTGATTGTTTGTAATTGCACTAACTAAACAATTGAGCGTAATTTTCTTCAATTCGATCAGCTTCAATCATTATCAGATGGTGCAGTTAAATTATTTCACAAGTGTAAATGGTTCGAGACAGGATAAAATAAATTCCGTTGACTTTTTATAGCGAAAAAAAAATTAGAAAACCTTTTAAATCGCTCCGATAAAATGGAATAAAAGTTGTCCATTCGGAAAAAAGAGCGACAAAAATTTTCATGATTGAGTGAGTGCTCGGATTGAAAGTAATAAGTGGCATCATTTCTGAAAAGAAGACATCATTCCTTGAAGTCCATCTGCTGAGGATGTGCATAACGATCCTTTTTTCGTGTATCTCTCTCTATAGCATCGAAGTAAGACCGAAACTTTTCTAAGTTCAACTAGTTTTCTATTTTCTTGCATCTTTAAAATTCTTGTCATCTATTCTGTTGGGCCATTCTTTTATTATTCTGTTTATGATTTTTTGAGCAGATAACTGCGAAATTTCGTGTTAATATATTTATCTTGATTTAAATTCTTAGAATTTTGCTTCGAGACTAAGACAGTTTATGAAAATCATTCATCTTACTAAAATATGGCCACAGGGTTATGAATAAAATTCTCATATTTGGGTTGTAGTCACCTAACAAGATCTGTTCTCGATAGGTTTATGTTCGAGCCAGTTTCTAGGAAGTATTTACTTGATACATGTGAATGAATTAAGTTTTATACTTTTTGCAATCAATGTAATTAGTCAAAGATTTAAGATTGTTGAGTTTGTTTATTTGTTTCGCTTTTGTTAACATTATCCCTGCTTACTATGCTACACGTAGAATGAGATTTGCTAGAGTCAATATCTGGAGAATGAAAACTCGCTGTGTGAGGAAGCTGGCCTGTAGAACAGCACAAAAGTGCATCTTTTGATTGTTTTTTGAAAAATATAAAAGACACGAAAATTACATGAAATACGAACAAATTATGCAACTGAAAATAATTGACAGACGATGAAATATTTAATCTAATATTTTGCATCGTTGTGTTCTCCACAGCGGATCTCTGTGACAACAGATTTAAATGATTGTGAATTTAATAGTCAAGTAACTTTTGAAATACGATCAGTAATATGATCGTAATGTGTTTTACTGCTTACGCAGAAGCTAAGTGAAACCAATCAAAGTTTGAGAAACTTAAACTCAATTTAAAGCTTCAAAGTATTCATTGTTTAACTAACGATAATAATGGGAATTAAACTGATAAATATAGCTTTAAATGATTTTGTCTTGTGTATCCGATATAGGCTTCAAACGCAGAATGTTTTGCATTTTGCAGTTCAATTTACAGTGCTTTTGAATGGCACTCTCGATGAGATTAATTTTAGCTTTTATATCTAAATCGCGAATGCAAATTTTAATGTTCACAGTTAAATCAGAGTAAAAAGTCCGAAAGATGGATTTCAAGTCTTATTCTAAATGAAAAGTGAACCGCTAATAACACAAAAGTTTTATCAAAAAATGTAGATTGTTCAAGCGCATTTGCATCGGTAAATGAAATTTAATGTTTACATTTGCAGTGAAACGTGATTTGAACATGGAAATGTATGGAGAGATGAAAATGCAAATTCGCCTTTTTGTATGCGAAAGGTGGACAAACTGATTAAGTTTAGTCGTTTTTCTATTCTCATCCTTTATTATTTAACTTTGATTCAAGTTTTTATTTTCGCACAATTTTTTATTTTCAAATAATTTATTTTGCTTTACACACACACTGAAAACAAATTCTTTTTAAATTTCACACTGTACTCGCTGTAAATTTGCTTCGAAACAAACTTTTTTAAATGCGCTGCGATTTTTTTCGATGAGTACTAAACATTAAATGCAAATTGAGTGAATTAATGTTACAGATTAGAGCTTATCGTACATTTAATACGAAGTTTGAAGCGAGCGTTTCGAGAAGAAAAAAAACGATTCATTCGCTGCGAGCGCAAGCATTGAAATGACAGCGAAACAAAAGTCGCGACAAGTATCGAGTTCTTAATTCCGCGTTTTTTGAGTGAAAGAAATATTTGCGAATTCTTCATGCAAACTACTCATTGAATTACGTTTGCATTTCCGTTACTTTCGCTTCTACATTTAAATATTGAACGCGAAGCTTTTATTATTTTTTGCATTGTAAACACAAAAATTATGTGCTTTGCTTTTTATTCACGCGTTGAATAAACAATTGAATACTTTTATGCAAAAAGGGGACATTGACTTTCTTTAAATAACTCGCGATTTCTTCAATCAAATTAAATGATTTTAAATTATGTCATTGTGAACACTAAGTTTTGTCTAAATTAAGGATAACACATCATGAAACAAATATTGATCAAAATATAAGCTCAAGATTTAACGAAAGCCGATAGCTCCTTTTTGCATAAAAATATTCAATTAGTTGTGATAACACACAAACGAGTGAAACTGTGTTCAATTAAACCAACAATTACCGAGGCTGCGTTTCGCACTGTCTTCAAACAAAAAGCGATCTTTGTATATATATTTCGAAAATACAATTCGAAATAAACAATGGGCAGAGCGAAGTGTTCGAAGAGCAGAGCAACGGACGAAAACGAGCGATTGTTTTAATTAATGGTCTCGCTTAGAATGCAGCGAGCGTCTCTCTTTACGATGCATCAATTGAATGGGGAGCGCAGTGCAAACGCAGAGGACGGACGAATGCGGCGGACGAATTCGGTGATGCATCGAGCGAAGGCATTCAGAGAAGGCAATCGAGCGGAGGAATCCAAAGAAATGCATCTGCGAACCGACAGATGAGAGTAGCCTTCAATCGGCGAATGGCGAATGCATGCGATCGCGGCGAACACGTCGCGTTTCCGAAAATGGCGTCCGTTTCCTGCTCTCAGCTGTCGACGCGAAAGCAGAAAACATGGATTCACAGTAGGAATGCGAGTGACTGTCGCACACTAAATTCGCCTCTAAATTATATTCGCGAAATGTTATGACTTCAGCTATTAGTTGCTTAACGCGAACGCCTCCGTTAAACGTAGTTTAGCCATCAAATGAAGCTCGGTTTGCCACTTGTCATCGCGTAGTGATCTTCCTCATATTCGCCGCTCTTCGCTACGATATGTTCAAATTCGGGAGCAGAAAAGATATAAACATTGAGTACAAATGCACCATTCGATTGCTCGATGACAATGAGGTGCTTCAATGCGACTTCACGGTAAGAGCAGCGCTCGAATGCGTATTTCTTTTTTTCAAACAGATGCTTCGCTTCGCTCTTAACGCTGGTCATTTCTCTGTTTTTTCAGACATATCATTTTATGTCTGCGATCTGTCACCGGTCGTCTACGCTATCGTTCTCTCTTAGCTGCTCTCACTGTTTTTAACAATTTCAAGCTTTCGATTGACGACTGGTGACATGTTTTCCAATCACTGTTTTAATGCATTCGTTTTGCTTTTGATTTATCTCATTTTCGACGGTTTCAATTGCTTTGATTACATCGAATATAATTTTGGTTTTTCTTTCGACACATGAGAAATGACTTAAGGATAGCAAAAAAGTAGCTCCAAAGTGCAGTAATCGATAGTATGATCCCGGCTTACCCTTCGCTGCTTCTAATGCAAGTGTAACATTGTGCACGGTTTCTCTCATTTCTTTATATCAGTTCAGCATTGTGATGCGAGCTATCATCTCTCTGGCAGTTAGAAATTTGGCAGCGATCTCCTTTGGCCGTAGCGTACTCGGCATTTTATCTTTAGTAGTCACACGTCTTTTAGTATAATGATCATTTCATACCTATCTTTGACTTCCTTTTAATTTTATGAAAATGTGTAAAACTTACACATTGCTTTATCTGATTTTGTATTCGCAGAGAGAGCACAAAGGACAGTATTTACTCGATTATTGTTACAAAAATCTCAATCTTTTGGAGAAAGATTATTTTGGGCTTCGTTATGTTGATTCGCACAAACAAAGAGTATGTGATGTGTTTGTCAATGCTTGCTTTAGAATTAATAACACTCTCTTTTAATTCATTAGAATTGGTTGGATCCCACGCGATCCATATTGAAGCAAGTAAAAGGTAAGCGATGGGAACTTAAAAAAAACTGCTTTTCATTAGAAAAGCAAAAGAGTTCTCGTGTGACATTAACTTTTTTTTGCTCCCGCCAGGATTGAATCCAATTGTATTCTGCTTTCGAGTGAAGTTTTATCCTGCGGATCCTACGCTTCTCAAAGAAGAAATAACGCGCTACTTTCTTTATTTACAATTAAGACGTGATTTACTACACGGACGGTTGTATTGCTCTTCGAACGATGCGGCCAGTTTGATGGCTTATGTAATTCAGTGTAAGTTGGTGTTTATTTTTCTCCACGCGTCATAAGAACTTAATAAGCCGTTTGAGAGAACATTTTTAATGCAAAACTTGACTCGATTCGGATGAAAGAACTGCGTTATGTTTAGGCAGAGATCAATGACGTATTTCTCTCGTTTTAAACGTCTGGACGAGTGAATGGTTTTTGCAAAATTTAAACAAAATGTACAAAGTTTTAGAAGCGTCATCTTTTATGTTGCTGATGTTTACGCAAACGACTCGGCGTCCTTTTTTCGATGAAACTTCCTCGAAAAAACGTTTCTTTTGTTTTGCGTTGATTTTCCGTTTACTTTTCCTTCGCTTCTTAACTCATTTTTACAGATAAAGTGATTGAAAGTGAAAATTGAATTTTTACTCGGCGCTAACAGCAAAAATTGCATTCGTGTAATGAAAACTCCATTTTTATCGACGCTTAAGCTCTGCGCTGAACAATCGAAAAATCAACATTAATCGAGAGAAATTGAGTTTAAAATTGAATTTTACATCGCGAAACGCTGCCATTTTTAATGAGCACTCGCGTCTCCCTCACTATGTATTTATCAAAGTATAGAAACGTATAAATCTGCTAAAAGTGTTTACGCTCCGAAAGCACATAGCAAAAAAGAAAAACTCGCTTTCTTGTCCCTAGCACGAAGTGAAACGTGTAAAAGTTGTAATCAATGCCATTTTTCTCGATTTAAAATCAAATTCTCAGTTGAAAGTTATTTTTAACGACAATATTTGTAGCGCTACAAAAAACAGTAACTTTCATGGTTAATGAATATTTGCATTATTCATAAGCTTTTTTTTCGCAGCATCTCTTTCTCAAACGTATAGGAATGTTGATGCACTGAGTGATTACGTCGTAATCAACTTAAGTGGATTTGGTTTCGTTGCTTACATTAATTCTTTTGGTTGACACTCACAAAACTTTACGAAAGTTCTTTTGCTTGCATTCTTATCAAACAAAACACAAAATTGATCTTATTTCGCAATGCGCTCGCTTTGAGTAATGTGCGAATTCGCTCGCAGATAAAGTTGTACTACATGCGAATATTCGAACTCAATCAAAAAATGTGTAATTAATTAAGTGTATTCATTCGAGTTGCCATTCTTCTCTGAATGCGAAAAAGAAAATCGAGAGAAAATAAATGCGTCGAATAGTCCTGCTTCTTGTAATTAATTGCAGTAATTTATTACAGCAGAGTTAGGCGACTATTGTCCGGAAGAACACCTCAACAATTATGTCGCCGAGTTCAAATTGGCGTTGAATCAAACTCAGAAACTAGAACAGAATGTTATGGAAATTCATCAAAAAGAGTTAAGAGGACAGACGCCAGCAGTGGCGGAATTGAATTTCCTGAAGAAAGCATCGCAGTTGGAAACATACGGAATCGATCCTCATCCAGTGAAAGACCACAAAGGCAATCAACTTTACCTGGGAGTCAATTACTCTGGTATAATCACATTCCAAGGAAGTCGTAAAACTCATCATTATAAGTGGTATGATCTAGAAATAATCGTGATTTATTAACTCTTAATACAACCTTATTTTGTTAGGAATGAAATACAGAAAATTACCTACGAGGGAAGGATGTTTATTATTGTTCATTTGTCGTCGAGTGAAGTAAGTCATGCAAGTCGCTGAATCATTATATTCCAGTCATATCCAATATTAGAAAAAGCATTTAGTTGGCTTTAAGTGTCCCACTGTCGCCGCTTGTCATTTTTTGTGGAGATGTGCCGTCGAACAAAGATATTTCTTTACGTACGTCATACCATGTCATACATCTTGCTAATCCACTTAATGATTTAATAGAATGAGCTCATCTAGTGAGGTTCCATTCGTTACAACTGGTGGCGGATTGTTTTCTAAATCATGCAAATTACACTACAGGTGCATATCTCTCAGCCATACTTCGCATATTTATACTGCATTGAACGACGAGAACGAGAACTTTTTCTAATATGTTTTTGTTCTCACGTTTTCCTGATATCGATTGCAGTCCATAAGTATGCTAACAGTGAAGGGATGTTGCAAGCGTGAAGGTTTCGCTAGTTTAACATTAAACTGAATTTATTTGTATTTGCAGCGGAAGAGTTGAGAAAGAAATTATTAACGACATGAAAAACATTGAGAGGAAAGGCAGCTTAATTCAACGCAGTTACTCGACAACGTCTGCACCTCCCTCAATGCGTGCTTTGGGTCGATCAAATACAGCTCCTGTGCCGTCTCAGGAGCAAGACGGTCAAGAGCAAGAATCTCCCGATCGCAATTCATCCTACCATGAAAAAGGTTTGAGTAAATGTTGAATTGCGACTCTTAAAATGAGATCTTTCACAATTTCAGTCGTCCCATATTTAAATTACTCAACATTTTCAGAACCAGATGAAGCTCACGGCCATAACGCCAACACTGTTCCTCCCAGTCTAGATACTTTCGATGAAGAAGATTGGGATGTTTCGATGACTTCCAGCTTACCGACAGAATTCAATCTTAGACCAGACGTAACCCCAACCGGTGAGGAGGCACAACCGATAGCCTTTGAAACTCCAGCTGTTCGTGCCTCTCCTTCCCACAATGCATCATTGAGTGATATTGACGCGGATAACACTGCAGACGAAACCATTGACCAAATAAACGACACACATACTCAAAAGTATAGCAAACTTGGGAGCGAGAGCATATTCAAAGATGATGTGTATTTTGGTGGGAAAAAGCCTGCAAACAAACTCTATGTGATTGTTCGAACCTCAATTTTAAGCTCACTGCTGTTGTTACTTTTATTCTCGTGCCTTGTTATACTTATAATCGAATCTGAATCTGATCTTTTGTCGCATTTGAGAAAACTTCCGGAAATGGTTGTATTAAGACGAGATTACTACGAACCAATCAAAAATTCGCTGTTCCACGCAGTAAAAAGATGATCGAACCATTCCTTTCTTGCTCGTGACGTGACCAGATTTGCAATTTGAACTTGAGCGCAATTTTGCACAATATTTTAAGAATCGATTTTTCTGACAATCGCCTCATATTTAGTATATTTGGAGAACGACAATTAAGCACAGAACACTTGACATATTTCAAAATATATACAAATATATTATTCTTTTGTTATATCAATCATTTACAATGTTGTTAACGCAATAAAGACATATCAAGCATTAAACGCACGCACACTTTTTATTGCTAGCATCTAAAGCCGCTTTTATTGTACACTTTATGGCCGCACAGATCTCGCTCGCAGTATATTCACTCAACGTGGGCACGTGGATGAATAAAGTTTTTGTGTGATCCTCTTTTAGAGAAGTTTGGTAAATATACTCGCACAAATATCTGCAATCGTTGCAATTTGCATACTTGTCAAAAAGTGTTTTTCTTTGTCAGCTCACCTTCCGGCGTTTGAAGATGCTTCCGCTTTTACTTTTATCATTCCTTTCTCGAAACAACGGTTCACTTCTTCGCATATTTTCTTCACATCCAGACCAGTTTCGAGGTAATCGCAAGCACTTTCTTCGATCGTATTCTCGCATTTGGGTAATTGTCCGTTAACATCTGGTTTGAAGTAGGCTACTGGAAACGCTCTCTGCTCGAGTGTCAAACATTTCGCCAAATGAGATACGCCGCAATGTATGACGAGCTAGAATCAAATTCAATTTACTTGTTGTGTGCATGTTTAGGAAAAAAATTGAACGCGAATGAGTGAAATTCGATTATAGTCGTTCTCTGAGATCTAAGTTCGAGACTCGAAAACTTTTCAGGAGAAAAAACGTGAAGCAAAAAAGTTTATGGAATGCGTTTAAAGTTTTTGCATCCGATGAGCGAAGGATTCAACGCTCAATCGCTAAAAGTGCTCGTTTCGATCGCAGCGATAAAACTCATTTCCGCTCATTTAGAGGCATGGAGACCGATTCGCAGCGATGGCACTCGAACTGCCTTTCATTAAACGCAATCGTTTGTGTGAGTTTTTTACGCTTTATAGTTAAAAAGCGTTTCTAAAAGCGCAACAAAATGACGCTTCGTTTGTTTAATTACTTTTAAACACTTGATCGGCGGCGACGAGCGTTTATCAATCACTTTTTTCGAATTAATTGCGTCGAGAATAAATTGCGCGTTTTCTGAGCGCCAGAGTGATGCGAGCGAAAGAAAGAAAGATCAATGCGATGCATGACTTGAATCTACTATTCGCGTATGTTGCTCATTGCGAGCATTGTTCAAATTCAATGAAAAAAACACCAAAAAGAAGCGAATTCCGGCGTATCCGAGACGATCGTCTCGCAGTGCGATTATTTACTGCGCGATCTCAGCGGAGGCGATTGTCTCTGTTTTTATTCGAACGCTGAGCGATGCAAAGTTTGAATTTTAATTTTGAGAGTTTGCTCTCGAGAGCAGAGAGAGAAAATCCGAAATCAAAAGAATAGACCATCGAATTAAGAGTGAAATAAAGAGAAAAATGAGGAAAAAAACTAAAATGGGAAGGGAGAGAAGAGTGAAATGTGCTTTGAAGTTCTAGAAATGATTTACTACAAACTGCAGTGTCGGCAACTCTTAATTACATTTCATACGTCAAATTTAGAAACTCTTACTGTTGATTAATTCACACATGCTGCAGCTCACTCAATGGAAAACATCGATCAGTTTTTCTTGCTTTCGTATGCGAAACGCTTCGAGTGTGTTGGAAGCGTGGCTTTCAATTCTAATTTAAAAAGCGCATGTTGAAGCGGCAAACATTAAAATTTAATTAACCGCAATCTAGATATAAATGAACACGTAGCGACGTTAAGAAAAATAACGAAATCAATAAGCCATTTGATAAAAAAACATTGCATTTCATTTATCTCGCACGGCTATTGTAATAGTTTTCAAGTTGATAATGAATTGTGAAGTAAATTCGTGAATTCATGTACTCACCAAGAAATTTCCCCACTTCGAAAGAATTCGGTTCAATGAGTTGCAATTCACAAAAGAAACACTTGCTTCTGTCAGTAATTTAAGATTTTTTAACAAAAAACATTACGATTAATGAAATCTCAAAAGAAATCGAAAACTTAAATTCAAAAAATTGTGAGCAAGTGAAATTAGAATGGAATTTTTGTCAAAGAATTTAACTAGCTGCTTTAGAAAATTTATTCGGAAGCAAAATTAAAGTTAGTTTCTACTTGCAAAGACAAAAGTTTTTTTGCCGTTGAAAGCATACTTCACTGCTAAACAGAGTGATAAAGCATAATCTCGTTGATATAAAAAACTCAAATAACTCAAATATAATCAAAGAATATAAATTCGAAAAAAGATTTCTCTGTCCTGAAATCGAATGGATAATTAGAGATAAAATTATTTTCAAAAATTTAAAAAATTTTATTTTGATTTAATAGTGATAAAATATGTAAAGTGTGGAAGCGTGAGGAGGGTATCGTCAGCAGAAGGTGACAAGTAAGTTTTAAGGAAAGGTTTTTGCCGTCCAACTCAGATTTTGCTAAAAATTTTTTAAAAGTTCAAAGTTCAAAGTTCATAGTTTAAATTTTCTATTTAAATTTAATATTTTAAACTTAAAATTCAATTTTTAAATTCATAATTGAAAATGCAGATCATAAGTTTCATATACTTCTTATGTGAAATGTTAAGAATTTGTCATATGGCATGATTCGGTATAATTTTTGTGATTTTGATTTGGTGCTATATTGTCAAATTTGATTATTTTTGACGACAAAATTTTAAAGAAAAAACATTTATTACGTTATATATATTTAATATCGATACCGATCAAAGCATTTTTAAAAAATAAAAATTTTGGTGCAGCACCACAATCCATGACCCCAAATACAAGGTCTTTCAAAAAAAGCGCAATATACTTTTTATTTAATTTCACTTGAACTACAATGAATAGGACTTACATTTTGACTTTAAATTAAATACATTTCAGTAGCATTTAACATGTAAAATCTTCGATTTGTGATTAACCATAGGCAATTAAGTTTTGCAATCTCATATAAAACTCATTAATCAAATTTTTTAATTTTCTACGTGAAGTTGTTTAAATTCCGTGTTTTATTAAATAAAATAAATTTTATAAGGTCTATGTCTAATTTTGGGCACCTTATCTTTTATACTACTCCAAAGTCTAAGTGATTAATGTCAGGTCTGTAAGCGGCCATTTAATTTCTTCTAGAGTAAATTTGATTGAAAATACAGTGTGTGTGAATTAAAACACGTTTCATTGAATAACTCTAATATTTGAAACTGCTTAATGCTTATCTTGTACTTATTTTGTAGTCCGGCATTCGCAACACATTTTGACACCGGATTCCTCGAAACCACCGTTATGGTTCTCAATTCACCGCATTACCCGTGAAAGCATAGTTTTTCGGTAATTATAGAGTTCTAATACTAATCCGATTAAATAGGTGATAGTAATTTCTAAATTTCTAATTATCCCCATCTTTCCATATCCGAACTAATTTTACACTATTCTTTGAAAATAGAAAAATCGGCGGTGTTAAATCCGCACCTCAGATATGAAATTAAGGAAAAATCGTTTGTAATTTACTTATTGGCCAAAGTTTTTAAATAAAAAGTTATTCGTACGTTTAAACATTTGGGCAAAAGCACAATTTTGTTGAAAAAATATTTTTCTTCTCACCAAATTGAGGCTTTTTTAAAGGAATTGCTCTTTATTATAAAAATATTCATCAGCGGTTACGTTGTCTGTGAAGAAAATAAGGTCGATAACATTATTTCATATCTGTCGTATCAGTATTTCAGATGTTTCATATCGTACATTATTGTTCTGGGTGGGAGGAATTTTCAATGGCATTAGAAGTTGTAATACAGCGTTTAAATCAATATTTGACTTCAAATCATCAAGAAAACTATAATCTCTCTTAAGCCTCATCTATTGACCTTTAAATAACAAAATTTCGAACAAAAACTTTAAAAATCAAATTTTACAATTTTTGAAAAAGTAAAAAACTGACTTTGTATTTGACTTTTTTGACTTAAGGAACTTTTTAATATATTTTCTTTTGGTTCCGCGAAAAATCTGGCCACTTTTACAAAAAGTTTTAACAAAAAAATGAAAGTTCTTAAAGTATCCATTTTCCGCCTTATTGGGCAATTTTTCATTTTTTATATTAAACATATAAGAATATTAATTGTATCCCACAGATATCAAAACCTATTGTATTTTTATTAAAATGATCCATTTTTACCGATTTTTATATGTTGCTCTTATTTTGAAAGACCCTGTATTATTGCTAAATTTAGAAAATCAAGTGAATTTAAATAAAGAGACTTAACAATATGATAAAAGTGATTAGGATGAAATGGGAGGTTAAACTGTTAATCGAGTGAATTACTTGCCACACTAACGTAAGTTGTGAAACCCCGTCGTTTTAATGCGATATTATAAAGTAGATATTCCAGAGGTTTAATATTAATTTTGAAAAACAATCATTGCCCGCAAGCAAAACACTCTAATTTAGAAAATCTAGTGAAAAGTATTGACAAACGTATTTTTTAATAAAGATCATTACACAGTTTCGGAAAAAATGTTTGTCTCTGTGATAATTGATGGAAAGATGCTAGCTAAGCGTCAGTCTCTCATTTGAAAATACGAATTAATTTTATAAAGAAACACCATTAAAAGTGATAAATATTAGCGATGCAATTAATTTATGAGCTTACCTTTGTTGATATCGAAAAAACAATGAGTTTGACTGAAAAGGCTTAATGATTGCACAGATCTTTCGTTAAACAAACAAACAAAAACTCGTGAACTATTTTTTTTACAAAACAAAAGTCATGTTGAAATCATCACTTGCACATGTTAATTTCACATTTGTAAAGTGAGTTTTTAAAAAATTGAAACGAATTAAAGTAAAAAGTGATTGAGTTATGATTTTTTTAACAAAATGAACATTTCACTTTGCATTGAAATTCATATGTTTGCGATCGCTTTTAAATGTGATAAGAAAACACGAAATACTGCGTTCAATTTGCCGATGACCGTTCGAACAAAAAGAAAACATGCAAAGCGGCAATCAACTTTCTGAAACAATAGTGAAACTGTTGTATTAAGGTTCTTCACTATATGTGCAAGCAAAGTTAGAATAATGTTGAAGTGATTATTTTTCACTTATTTATTGCTTTCGACATTTTTTGAAAATGATTTCATTATTAAAAAATTCTTTCTAACTTCTTTTTGTTCTAACACAAAAGAGTTGAAATAGTAGCACGAAAAAATTGAAAACCACCTCTCACTCACTAAAACACACATTTTGCTTTTCACTTTAATTCGAATAGACTGAAACGTGTTCATTTGAACGAAATTCAAATCTGTACTTGATATTACTTTTAAATGCGCTTACATTTTGTCGCGAACCCTGATCAAAAATATGCGTTTCTGAGCGATAAGATATTAAATGATCGGGGCGGGACAAACATTTTTCCGAAATTGTATATAAAAATGAAAAAATCGGGCGAAGTAGCCTTTAAAAAAATTAATAGACACAAAATTAGAAATATATAAGCAGTGAAGATGTTTATAATGATAATTTCCGTATTTGGAAGCAGATATCGCACCAACATAAGAATAACAATCTCATATCCTAAATAAAAATTTTCAGCACATACATGTATCGCGTTTACAAATAACAGGAAGAAAGAACATTCAAATAGATGATTGCAAAGTTAAACTTTTTGAATGCATTTCGCTTTGTATGTTGCGAGTTGAAAGAAACCATTGACTCCTCTTTTTATTGTGAGTGACTGCAAATGGCTCTCCGAAAGAAGTGCATTTTTCAGTTTCATGAAAACAGTTTTCATATTAAAAAGAGAATATGAAGAGTTGAAAGCACACACAAAATGCTGTGCATCAATGCGTAATTGTAGTCACACTCAATGTGATTATTATTTCGTGAGAAAATAAAAAGGTAAGTAGAGAGAATGTTCTTAACTCGATCTTTTCGCTAAACAACTACGATGGCATTTCAAATGCAGCTTTTCATCTGATTTATGAGAAAAAAGAAAGAAACAGTGTTTGAACACAAAGAATATTTGAACTTGTTTTTTAAACAACGCCTGCAATGGTAACCATTTGCGTTTCGTTGCTAAGTTCCAGCGCATTGAAAAGTAAATGCATCTCATACGAGACCACACATGATAGAGTGGAAAAAATATGATACCTCAGGCTTGTGTTTTTGCCATAGTTGCGGTATGTTTTCATCGACGAAGTCATAAGCGACTGGTATTTCATACTTGACCAGGTTTACGTCGTCCATTTCGAGTAATTTGACGGCTTCCCACGAAGCATTTTTCTCGTAATGAGCAAATACACCAAACCCTAAGTGACGAATGAAACACTCATTCACAACTTTTTTTCAGTAAAATCCCTCCGAAATTACTACCTGTGACTAAAACAGTTGGTTTGCTTTCACTTCCCGTTTCCATCTTTCGAGTGATTGCGAATATTGAGTTAGTTTTTCAAAAGAGTGAGCCGCAAAACGTGAAAGCAGGCGAACACAAGTTTCATGGGAAAGTCGTGAGAACGATGGCAACACAATCAATTCGCTCCGTTCGCCAATCAATTTTTCTTTTCAGTGAAAAATCGACGCAAATCACAATGAATTTATTGTTTCTTCTTTTTCTGATAATTGAATATTGTTCTCAATTCAATGTACACTTCTATATTACAATAAAATACTTCAATATCACTTCTTGGTAAACGTGATATGTGAGCTTAAATGACAAACGTTTTCTTTTTCAACAAATTTTAAATGGTCTTAATTATGGTTATTGGTTTTTGCATTTGTTTGAATAAACATTTTGTACATTAGATCGCAACAAAAATTAACTCTTCTTTTTCACACTAAATAAAATATGGTCAGTTGATCGCAAAAGATTAAATAACATCATGAGTCAATTAAATACATCACAGTAAATTTGTTAAAAATAAACTTGCTCGCTGCCGACGATTGTCCCGTTTATTAAGTGTCGATTGTTGGTAAGCGCGATGGATTGACATTTTTTAATTCTTCCTGCTTCGGAGAATTAACTTTTATTCTTATTTTATTGCTGTCGTTGACGGTTAAACTTTGCTTTCCGTATGGCACGTAAATTCGCAGCTTTGCAGTACTTTCAAGATTTGGATATTGTTCGTTGTTAGCGACGATTGAAGCTTCGCTCTTATTTTGATTTGATTCACTACTTTTAAGTGGACTTGGAATCGATGAGGCAGTGGACGACGAACGATTAATGTAACGAGGAATGAGACTTGGAGGGGAAGCGGGCGAAGTTAAGGGCGAGATTGCATTTTCTTTGACATTTCCATTGCTTTTAGACTCTGGAGAGCGCCTTTTCACTAATTTTGGTATTGACGTCTTGCGTACAAATTTTGATGGTTGTACATCATTTTGCATCTCAGGTTTCGATGTATTCAATGAATTTGGTCTTGGCGGCAAAGTTTGCGAAACATTAGAAGAATGAATGACTTCTGTATTTGTAAGGACTGAATTGGAAGCAGGCTCAATTTTTACAGAGGAATGTATTGAGATGTTCATTTCATCATTAACTTTACAAGGTTCTTCATTTTCAACGGCAACAATCGATTTTTCAGCAGAGAAACAGTCAGATGTCATTAATTGATTATACACGTTAGCATCATCGTTTACATTTTGGTGTGGGTATGTTTTCGATGAGTCAGATTTTTCAGAATAGCTTACTAACATTTTAACAGATGTGTCACTTGTTTTCAAAGGTAACTCTTCATCTAAACTATCTCCTGAAGCATCGATGTATTCTATAACTTTTTGAGTCTCTATTGTTTCAATACTAATATTTGATTCACTATTCGTTGACTTCCTTTTATCACTATTACTCGGCTCAATAAATTCTTTAGTTGGAGTTATTGCTTCTACAGATTTGCAAGTTTCATCGGCATTGCCCGAAAAGTGTGAAAGACTATTGATGTTACTCTCATGGAGAGGAGAAGCTTTTGGGGTTAAAGTCGAAGTCATTAAAAGGCTCGAGCTATTCGAATATTGCCGCATATGCTCATTTTGTGACTTTATGCTGCCCGTTTTACCTTTCGAATCATAACCACTTTGTCTTTTCGCTGCTTCGAGGCTTTCTGTGAATTCAACGTTGTCATATAGTGACAATGAACGTTGCAATTTGCCACAAAAATCATTTACTTCAGCGCTAAGATATATGTAAAAAAAACATGTAAAATAGAGAGTAAACAAAGTTTTAACTTACTCATCTAATCTTTCGTTTTTGAAATCATTCTCATCTGCTTCACTTTCACTCCTTGAAGTTTGAGCCAATGAGAAATTATCAGGACGTAAAATAATACTTCCAGCAAGACTTCTGTCATCTCCTGTCATAACAGAAAGGTTGTCCTGCTCAAGGAGATATCCAAATGGTCTCATTGGTTTTTCGTTCTCGGCAGGTGCTTCTTTTGGCAATTCCATTTTTCTTCGTCTGTAGAATAGGAAATAAATACCAGAAATGGTAAATGATTAAAATGAATAAATTACCTTAATTCGGCAATCGATTGTTGTAGTGCAGAAATTGCTTGATCGTCGTGATAACCAAAATCTTTTTCTAGCTCTACTTGCAAAAACTCGATTAGCTCCTCCATCCCTTTCCTTAATATTGTTTCTACAAATTGCAATACTTAAGTTTCCATCAACGTGTTATTTTAACCTACTTTTATGTAATTTAAGTAACGTGTAACTCATACAGGTGAGAATGACTTCTCCTTCTAATATAAAAACGTCCCACAATCTGCATGAAAAAAATGTAATTAACAATACGTGAATGAATTTTAATTCAAAATAATTAATACCTTAAAGTGAGTGAAAACGGAACACGATCGAGAAAACATTGAAAAAACCACTTTAAAGTATACAATGTGGAGTCAATGTCATATTTCTATGAGAAAAATGCTTATCGTAAATTTAAAAATATAAAAAAATTATGTAATAACCTTAAAATGTTTGTACACTTTGGGTAAATATCTCTTGAGGACAAGATCGTGATGACGAGCGAAGCGAACGAGTTTAGGAAATCCAGGAATGAAAAAGCCTATTTGATATGATGCGAAATGATTATGCTACCTATAGTTCTGAAGTAATAAATACCGTGCATAGCATATTTGTCACTTGACATTAAACGATCCAAAGCCCAAAAGGCATCCTAAAGACAGAAATTATATTAATACTTTACTGCTTAATTATATCGCAGAATACCTCTTCACTCATATACATTAATAAAAGTGCTGCTATTTGAGACATTCCTTGACAATAACCAATTTCCTAAATTATATTATTTTGAAAATTATTCACTAATAAAAATTAAGTCTATTACTTACAGAATTATACACGCTATAAGCGACTAAAACACGAAACAATTCCTGCTGCTTTGTATTATATCGCTCTCTAAACATAACATTGTTCCTAAAAGTCCGATTCACGTCAAGATCAATTTGTCGGATATCTTTGGAGAACAATAATCCGAATTTAACCATTTCGTTGTATCTTCCTTCTTGTTCAGCTTTGACTTGCGGTACTCCCAATAAGCGAGACCACGCATCACCGCGAATAGGGTTTGGAATGCCTATCAGAAAAGTTATAAAATGTGTTAATTGAAAGCAACGAAATCACAACGAAACGAGGTAATTTTGTCCTCGTGCCTACGGAGTACTTATTCACCTTTAAACACCCGTTGCCTGAGCTTTTCAATATTACCCGTGGGATAGTATTTATCCCAATCTTTAAGCATTTTCACCCACTTATTGGAACGCGAAGCTTCAACGGAACGTATCTGTGATCGCGATATTAACAAGCGATTGAAATATTAGCAATTGCATTGTTATGAAATGGCCTTCACTCACTTTACTTTCATAATCAGTCAATTTGTCAGGAAGACGGTGATCGCTGTGTACGAATGAAAGAATGAGTTAATTCGGATGATCGAAATACGTGAAACACAACTTACTGAATGAATCCGTATCTGTCAGTCACATGAAATATCTCATTAGTGGGATCTTCCCAATCATCGATTTTATGCTTGATCTGTAAAAAATCGATTCGGCAATGATTCGAATGAGATGATTGAATTGAAATGCGGCAAAGAAGAGACCTTTTCGCGGCCACTTTCGTACTTATCGACGATTATTCTTCTTTCTTCGTCTTCGCTCAATACTTGGTTTTCAGCCATTTCTCAGGCGAATGAATGGAGCGAACAGCGAGAGCAGTTATCGTTCGATGCGTAACGAGTAAACGAAAGCGGCATTTAAAACACCAAACCCGAGTGGAAAACGAGGGCCGCTTTTCGCTCTTAGCGACTACCGTTCGATCGCAAAAAGAGAAAAAGAGAAAAAAACGAATTGGCGAAAAGAAGAGAAAGACTCGTTTTATTTTACGTCTTCTCTACTTTCGAACGTAACATTGAACGCAACGCCTTCTTTTCGCCGTTTCGCGCACCACACAATCGCTTGAAGCGCGCCCTCCGCGCAACGCCCCCTCTTTGCGGCCGCCGTTTAATTACCGAAACACCGAAAACGCGGCTTTCTCTCTTCGCGATTTGCTTCTCGCTTTCGTTGATTAAATAACCAAAACCCGTCTTTTCCTCGAAATTTAAGCGAAACTCGATCTCAATTATACCGAAAATTTTCGAAACCAATCGTCGAAAGTTTTCAAAACTTTTTCGAATTTTAATAAAGTAGAACGTGATTATATTAAAATTTGCGTAATTTTCGTCGAAATTCGATATTCACCGGTTTTTTAATAGAGAACGATTTCGTAATATTTTATGAATTTTTACATTTGACAATTGGTATTCGTTGTTTTTGTTTCAAAAGCATAAGTTATGACTCAACTTATGAGTGAAGAAGTTTTAGATAATAAAGCGTCTTTTGAAAGTTATTCTCTTCAATTTTTTGCTCTTCGGAGATGAAAAGAGTGGTTTTCGATCTCATCTCACTGCACAAAGCGCAATAGCCGAAAGCATAAAGGCAAACGACCGACCCTATCGCTCTCTTCTTCTCTTCTTTCACGCGATGTTTGCGATCTTTAAGTTTATTTGATACTAACTGTTAAACTAAAGTGAAACGGGAATGAAAACAAGAAAACATGAATAGTTTATCATTTGAGATTAATGAGCTTCAAGTAAACCAAATACTCATCACATTTGCTGGTAGATTTGCTTTCATACAGGTATATGGATTGCTCTACTGATTCTACTACTTTCGCCATTGCTTGCTTGCTTCAATGGAAATACATCTTAAAGCTTAAAATATATTCAAGATCTCAAATCACGTAATTCATTAAATCTCTAGATTTTTATGTTTGCTACATAAAACAAAAATTTCAAAACAATGAGATTTATTTTTTAAGATTTTTTTGAATTGATGAGGGTAAAAATTTTTTAGTGAAATAAAAGCTAAAGAAAAATAAAAATAAAAACAAGCTTTTCTTGCTCATAGGATGTCGAACAAATGCTGGTGTTTAATGTAATCTTGAAGTTCATCTCAGACAAATAACGAGCACAATTGAATGGATTTAAGTTAAAAAAGTTTTATCCAATACATATCATTGAATACGCACTTTCTTAATAAAATTTTAAAAAATTTACTCTTGTGTATATTTCGGTCAAAATTGAAATTATTAAAAATATAAAACTTAATTTATTTTAAATATAAATTTAGTTCAAAATGACTTTTAGTCTTACTTGTTAACAGCTCGCTTTCTCGACAGATTAGTTGTTAGACAAACATTTTTTATACTGAGTACTTATGACATTGACCGCAAAGAAGATATTTAAGCAATTACTGACAACTAACTTTCGGCAAACTCAATAAAGTGATTTTTAAAAAGTTCGAGTGTTTGAAGTGATTAGAAAGTTAATAGAAATTCTTTTAATAGTGGTTCTTGAGAAAAATTATTGAGGAAGGAAGTAAAAATTGAAATAACTTTGAACCCTTCTACCCGTTGATCTGTGCAAAAAATTTACACCTGATTAATCATAAAAACTAAAAAAAAAACGCAAAATAGTATCTTTCAAAAAGGAATTAATAATTGAGATCTTGAATTAATATCTTGAATCATCTATATCAAAACCTAAATTTTCTTCAATAACTACTAATGTATTTATGTTAATATACTTTCTATACTCATATATTATCTATGTGAATGAATTTATTATATTTATACATTCATTATTATTAATAATAAAGCATATAAAATTAGCTAATTGCTTTGCTCAAATATATGACCGCGAACATAAGCCAAAATGGCTTTTTTATTGTTGATTGTATAAGTAAAATAAGAAACGCTTTGCTATTGAAATCATAATGGTCAGTTAAAGTAGTCAAAATGCGTTGCCATTCTAACCTCTAGTTAACATGCAAAAATTAAAATAGAATAACAAAATATATAAATAAGAAGGAGATAAAAATATAAGTTAGACTCTTTTAATAATATGTAAATACTTATCCAGAGAAAACTCAGAGATGTCCTAAATCGTGATGAAGAGATATTTCACAAATTTCGATTTTTTATTATTTTATTACCAGTTACCATATCTGATGCAAAAAGCTGGATGCGAGAAAATTTCACCTGCAATTTTTGATGAAAGATTATTTTTAAAAAAAAACTAATAAATTTAAAAAACATTTAACTATTTTGCATTAGTTTTGAATAAACGATGCTATTTGATCATACAGTAAAACCTTTCCTAATGGACACCTCGGACACCTCTCTTAAGCGGTTATCTCCTTTAACAAACACTTGAATAAAGTATCCTCCTAAGTTAACTCAATTAAAAATACCCTCTCTATAATGGCCATCTCTTAATAACGGTCAGATTTTTTAGACTCGTTTGTGTCCTTTTTAAAAGGTTTCACTGTATAATGTTTTGAATTCTTGAAGACTTCAAAAATAGATTAAACAACTTGTGAACAATCATATAGTTACTCATCATGTTGTGAAGTTTTGATCCTCTCATTTGTAAGCGATTAATTATTTTAAAGTTCTTCCGTTATTTATATTATTTTGCACTAGCTCAAAGAATTTTGTTGCTCACTTTGCGCGATTGCCCCTGATGTCTCGACATTGTTTTCAGTTCAACCTTAATTTTTACATTATAAGTTATCTTTTATGTTTATTTGGTATATTATTATGATAAATATGTTTTTAAAATTTAAATTTCTCTTAACATTTCATGTTTTGCCAAAACGAGTTCAAAAACAGTTTTTATTTAATTATATATTATTTTATTTTATTTCATTCTCATTTATTTAATCAGGAAAACCCATTTAACAAAAGCTAGTCTTACATGGGAACCTGAGTTGTCATAAATTATTAAAATTAAAAAAAACAATGAAATTAAAAAGTTAAAAGTAAAGGAAAAATTTTTACGGATAAAGATTGAGAAAGATTAGGATAAAGGATAAAAAGATTGAAATACAAAGAATCTCTTTAGATCAGCAGTAGTTTGAAAGATGCCATTTTTCTTTCAAACCGCATCAAATATAACAAATTGAAATTTTCAGATTTTTGGGTCACGCATGTGTTATTTTCAAGTAAATACAGTTTGTAATTATTTTCTTATAAATCATATGATTAGGATCATTTTAATATTAATAATTCTGATTGATTTTTAATTATAAATAAGAGAATCAAATTTAAATTTTAAATATATATTTATTCGCTACAATGCTCGATACATGACAACAGCATGTTCGCAATATTTAAAAATGAAAATAATAATCATAATAAAAATTTTTATACATTTTAGAAAATTCTTAAAAATTTGTACAATTTCTTATTTGTGTTGAAGTTTTTTTAAAATGCCCTGTATGAATTAGAAAAAAATTTGCAAATGTAATACAAATGATTTTTGGCTGATTTAAAATAAAAGACTTTGATACAATTTTGTAATACGTTAAACTCCAAACTCTTAAGCTCTTTTACTGAATTACAGAGGCCGAAAACAATCTTAAAATTCTCTGGCTGTTTTGCACGAAATGGAAAGTTGCAAATTTTCAACTTTGAAATTATCATAACTTAAAGGTTTTATCATATGCCTTGTAAAAATAAGGTGTGTAAAATCATTCAAAAACTTTTGATTTTTCAAAAATTTAAAAACTAAGTTAATTTTTAATGACAAAATACGCATAAAAAGTTTTAATATTTTAATAGAAATTTCAAATCAGAAAAAATTAATTTAGACTTATTTGAAAAAAATGCTTACGTTTTTACTTATCGCCACGAATTATTCTTACTTCCTGCATTTTCAAGTCAATGTAATTTCGAGCTTTTCTCTAATCAATTTGATTGCTTTTGATTGTTTTGAGATAAAAATTTATCGTGAATGGAATCTACTAATTGTTTTGTAATTGTAATTGATTATTTGTTTATAACTTGAAATGGTTCTTTTAATTTTATTATTTATTATTAAATTAATGAAGTTTTTCTAATAAAAATTGGATGTGAAAATAGCTACAATAGAGTCAATATTACGGAACAATTTTGATCTTGAATTTCAATTTGTTTTCATGGTTTTACACTTACTTAAATTCGTAATTATTCAAATTTTTACAAATTAAATTTCATTTATTTTTATTTAACCACGAATTATAAAACTAAATAAGACAGCATTTAACTGTATTAAGGCGAGTTTTAGAAATTCTAAATATATTAACAAGATTTAGTTTCGACAATTTTAGTAGCCATGCAGTCATTTTAAGGTTCAAAATTCATTTGTATCAATTTTATTTTTCAAATTAAAGAAATTTGGCAATATTTGCATGAATACACCAGTGATATGGTCTTATTCTTACTCAAAACTTATTTCGATCACTTTTATTTTATTTTACTACAAAGAAAAAATTCGGCAATTTTTGCAACCATGCACACCTTTTTCCTATTTTCTTAGCTTAATTTTTCCTCCCAAAAAATACTTTTGAAGCAATTTAATTTCACAAATTTCATAAGCTAAAATTTCAGCAATTTTTGCACTCAAAATTTAACACCCATGTACTTCATAGATCGTCCAATTATTTCCTCGATTAGTGTTTCGTATCTTTAATTAAAAAGTGCACAGACAGATAGGCAGACAGGCAACACGAGATTAATTGCGCTTTTCACTTCGTGAAACAATTTAATTCTTTATCTTTAAACGTCGAAAACTGAAGTTATTAAAGGAAAAGTTAAAATTTATTAAAGAAATTAATTTTAAGTTAAAAGTTTTTCACTTTTTTACTTCAATTTGAATGTCATTTTTAAACACATTTTCCTCAAAGCATATTTTTCATCGAATTTATTTTTTGTTTCGCTCGTTTCTCAAAACTTTCTCAGTTTCAATGTCACACTTGATTTGTGTAAAGATTAAAAACACATTTTTGGGAGAATATATTTGCATATTACATTTATCATATAAAGTATCTGATAAATTTGTTTAGCTTTCAGAATAGTTTTATTCAATTTGATTTTTTACTTATAAAATCTAGATAAGAGTTTAAGCAACATTCTTCTTCATATTAAGTTTTGATATTAACTTTGATATTAAGAACCACAAATATTTTTCTAATGATATTTTTAAACAAAAAGGTAAATATTTATCTGAAATGCTAAAGCATTTATAAATTATTTTAAACAGTTTAAACATATTTTAGAGTTTGATTTTTAGCTTTTTATAGTTTCTAATTTTAATTTTTAACTAGACGCTTAAAAGCAGAGTGCTTAAGGTTTTAATTTGTGAACCTATGCAAAACTCGACTATCCTTATTACCAAGCGCATACCAATTTTCAGGAAAAGTTTTGTTTCTTCACCAGTTGTTGCATGTTTGTATTGTTTCACCGAAATGAACTTTATGTGTAGAAAAAAGTTAATAACAAAAAGCTTAACTGCTAAATGTTAACTTTTATCTTGACAGAGTAATACACCGTTTCCTAAAGTAAACTCAAGATTTCAATCATAACTTTCTAAATACATGAGGAAATTTTAAATTTTCGGATAATGATTAATGATTTCAATTAATGACCTTAATTAGTGATCTCATTGATACAATAATTTGACTGAAAATAAAAAGAATTAAAGTTAATAATTTTTTAAAAATAAAAAATTTAATTTGTAAAAAATATTATTTTAAAATTTAATCTTAATTAAAACTGATAGTTTTTGAAAGTGTTATAATTTTAAATTTTGAGCTCAATCATAAAATTGAATGATCAAAATATTTCATATTATTATTTATTTTTCTTTCTTAAAATTTAAAAATTAAAACTTTTACTTACAACTTTATAAAATTAAAATTTTTGTCTTCAACTTCTAAATGTTTATTTCCGTTTTTGCCTTAAACTCTTTTCATATCGCTTAAATTATTGGCCATTAAATAAAAAAATTATTTAAATTACTCGATTTATATGCTGCTTCATTACCTGCAAAACAAGTAATTTTCTCAGTGCGATGAGTTTATTTTGAAATATTATTTTTATTTGAATAAATATTTGTACAATTTTGCAATCAGGCTAAAGGTAACGTGAATGTGAAGTTTATTTTCATGGTGATAAATTATTAAGGGTCAAGATTTATTTGCTAAAAGTTCTAATTCGTTTTGCTTTAAAGGAGTGACATGTTTAATGTGAATACTATCTTCTTCAAGAAAAGTTGCAGTTAAAAATTCAGAAATTTTAAATCTTAATTTTTTCAATCAAATTCGCTCAAGTATTTTATACTTTAAAACACTTCAATGCGATGAAAAAGGTATTGCGCGAAAATTTATAACTTTCGAAAGTGCAAAACGATTTATTTGAAAATGAATTCATTTTTTAATGTTTCTTTAAACGAGTTTTCAAACTCTTTTTTAAAGTAATTAAAAAGTTTCATCGAAAAACGAATCACGGTCGAAGTGGAGATACCGAAGTCCCCTCAAAAATCGTTTAAGTGTACCTATATAAAACTAATTTTATCCGCAGAATTCATTTTTGATGCTTTTAAAAGTC
>NCKU01001418.1:0-25870 GCA_003675995.1 Dinothrombium tinctorium | reverse complement strand
AAAAAAAAACAGTTAAAGGGGGGCTAATCCTTTATGCCTACCGTTGCTGGACTGATAATGTAAAATCAATTCATAAAGACAGAAGTGGGCGACGTCACGGAACAAGTGTAAGAAACGGTTTTAACATTTTTTGGTTAAAGATTGTTGGAGATCTGGAATTTCAATCTTTCAAGAGTTAGAAAGATAGAAGAAGATTTGTCAAAGAAAATTGCGTAACAGGTAAGTCAAATGCGACCAAAATTAAGCATTGCTTTGCGAACTCATTCATTTTCGACCAAAATCGCTCGAGCTCAATGAAATAGAGAACACTGGTCGTAAACTCTTATTCGTTAGTTGTTCATTTACTTTAGCCTTGATAAAATTTGTGCTCAAGAGTGTCTTCGATCAAATTATGCTCGAACTGTTCAAATCTGTGCCTACAGATAGTGTTCAAAATGTTTTAATCCGTAATGGTGAACACATTTATAATTGAAACGAATTGAATTAAGTTAAAATAAAATAAATAAGACTACGAATTTTTTCTAAGTGCTTTCAGCTCTGCGGAGACGTGCGCTTGCTTTTCGCATCTCCATCACTTGATAAATGGATCAATTTTCCTTACGAGACTGTAAAGTCAATGACAGAATGTTTTGCTATCTTATTTATACAAACCGATTAATTTAATGAAAATGATCGCAAAACATTCTGTCATTAAATGTTTGCCCGGCCAAGATGTGATCGAGTAGAAAACTTTTTTTCATAAAACCAGAGAGATTATTTGCACGCTTTTATCAATGTTTGAAAAATAATTATTTTCAAAAATACTAATCATCAATTTGCTCTTGATGGCCCAAGCAAAGCAAAATACCGATTCAGGCGCATGAATCGGTTTTCTTTGCAATTTGAAGCTTGATTTTTAAAATACACTTTTCTTGATAAAAAATCTTATTATCAGAAGCAGCAAGAAGTATTGCAAAATCAACTTTTCTTGTTTCATATGAATATTAATGAGAAGGTTTTAATTATGTTTTATTTATTATGTTCAGCATTAAATTCTCTTCCATAACGTTGACAAAATTTGCTTCACAAATTATTCGAAAATTCAAATGAAATAATTTTTTACTTGAAATATCGTATTTCTCAAAATAATCGCTCGGTTTTATTTTTTCGAAGGAACCAAATATTTGTAAAAAAATGTTCTATCTTAATCGAAGGAATTTGCTTTTTATCAAAAGAATTGAACTTCATATTTTACTTAAGCAACTTGTGGTACTTTGTGTGTAATGTTTGAAAACGTGCGAGAAAGCGATATGCTTCAGCAAGCGATCATTTCTTTGCTGAAAGTAAAACACTCACTTACTTAATAAAAAATTGTTGCTTTTTGTGAAAATTGATGTTTTTTTATGTGAAAAATTATTCAGTGAATGTAACAAAATTTTTTTTTTTATAAACAGAAAACTTAAGAAAAGTGAAAGGTTTTCATTTAAATTCACGTTTCATTTACTTTTTAGCGACAAAATTGAAATGGTTACAAAGTTTAGAGAGAAAAAAAAATGAATTCAACTTGCCTTTAAAGCTCAGTTTTGATTTAAAAATTAAGAATAATAATAGTAATCAATAACTTTATTTATTCAGATAACTTAATAAGAACTAGTCTTATATTCCTTAAGCACTTGATACGATATATTTTTTAACATCAAAAATTTTTGAAGCAGATGAATTTGTAAAATAATTTTAAATTTTTCTTGATTGTATCTGGTAAATCGTTCAATCAAAAGTGATTTTTATGCGAATAAATGTGAATTTGTAAAGAGAGAGAAGTAGAAAACAACTTGTTATTTAGCTTAAAAGTTTTGTTTCTGATTTTCGTTTATTTTAAAGTAAAATCGATTTAAAATTGGACAATTTTGCTTTTCGAAAATTTTACAAGTGTTTTGTTCGATATTAAAACGTTGAAAGCGGCCGAAAAGCATAAATGCAATTTGCTTGATAAGCAGAAAAAAATGTATTTGCTAATATTGTTGGTTACCGCGACGAGATACTCCCATAATCATGTTCTGCATACGGAAGACAGTTTTTATAGTTTTCTTGTAAAACACGGTATTCGCTTTGTGCCATCGTTTACGCGTAATGATCTCATAAAACTTGGCGCAGAATAAATTTTATGACATTATTTTTATCACCGTAACACAGCAGCTGCCTTAATTTTCGTATTTCATTTCAAAAAAGCGCAAAATACATTCGTTGTTTCACTCGCGACTACAGACTACACACTTCTTCCATCAAGTGATCGATTTATTCGCGAAAGCAACAATTTCTTAGCTTTTATGTGGCAATATTTGCAGAATATTTTAATTTACTGAGCACAATGATTCAGGACATCCACACATTGCATTCATTGAATTGAGCGAGCAAAGTAACACGAACTCATTCCTTACTAGGTTCGAGCCATAAATTCTCGCAATTTTAAGACACTAATAATGCATTCACCATGTATTTAACTCACGCACACTTTCGTCTTAAATAATCGCCACCATAGAATTAAAGTTTAAACTTTTAATGCGTTTACTTTTTGAACTTTCTTACGCATTTATTTTTAACGCTGTTATTTAGAAAATGCGACTCGCGAATTTCGCCTTCAGACACCAAATTCTCATTAAAAATTTACTCGCGTCGAAGTTCTTTTCACGTTTTTTTGCCGAATTCAAATTAAAACAGACGTTAAACATTTGCGTTAATGACAGAATTTCGCTTTTGAAGAAGTGCAAAAATCAATATTCATATAAAAATTTTCACTTTTATTCAACGTTGGATATTAAATTTTTTGTTAGAACAAAGGGCAATTTACATTGGTTCCTCGAACAACATCTTCGTGGTTTGTTCTCTGTACATAAAAAAGGACACGTGAAACAATTTGTTCAAAAACTCACACAATGATATAAGAAAGCTACGCAGCTATGTAGGCGAATATTCGAAAATATGAGAGAAAAACGGTGGCAAAAGTTTAATTTGTCTGTTGGGCAGTGAGCTGCTCAAACCTTTTCAGACTGCGATTTGTTGTCAGCTTTTTCTTCTACTTCATTTTCTTCCTCCTCTTCTTCATTGCAATCGTTCGCCTCTTCGCACATAGAATTGTTATATAGCATTGATCCGTTTCTTCGATTGCTCCATTTCGTGCAGATTGATGTCATTATTTAAAATTGCATTAAAACAGGAAAAAACATCAATAAGTACAAATTGTTTCTGCTTTCAAGCGTCTGCATTTCAGAAATTAGAAGAGATGAAAATTTCAACAGAAAATCGAAGCGAGAACCAAGAGCGAAAGTAAGAAGAGCGAAGTGAACTCCATTTTCATGTGTCCATTGACAAGAGTTTCATCTGAAAGTAAAAGAGCGTGTAATTGTTTTTTCTACTCAAATTCGGCTGTTACGTCGCGATTGCGACATGTCAGCGAACGCAAAAACTATGTGCGCTTCGATAAATGAACACATTTGGTGGTAAATAAATCCATTTTACGACACTATATCGTATAGATCGCATCGACGGCGAGCAGCGAGTGAGTAACGCTTTTGAAAATTGCAATTTTCAAAATGGTTTTGAAAATAAAACTTGCATCGATTGATTTAACAGCAATCGTTAATAGAAGCGAAATACACAGATTTCGTGTTTCGCAGCGAGCAGCGAGCATTTCGCAGCTTTCTAGCAAATAGACCATAATTTTGAAGTGAACGTTAAGCGCAAAGCGTGTTCATAAATTCAAAATTTTGTTAATATAGAATTGAAAAACAAAAAGCGAATTTCGAAATAAGTTTTACTCGCTAACAGTGTTAGATACTTAAGGCGACTTCTCTGCATTTTCTGCAATAAATCAAATTTCATATTGCAGCCGTCGTCGTTTTGTGTTCTCTGTTTCACTAACTCGACTTTCGTGAATATTGCGATTGATGCGCGCGACAGAAGTAAGCAATAACGGTAGACGACGAAACACATGAAGTTGCGTTTTGTTTGCCGCACTATTCGCGACAATCGCGATTGCATCTTTTTCACTCGCTCAGAATTCATACTTTCGGCTGATAAACTTTTGCTTCGCTTGTTTTATCAATCGATTGCTGAACGCAATCACTATTTTCTTCGCTTTTGTTCATTTCTTTTCTGTTTAACTGTTGTAAAAACGTGATTTGAATACGTTATGAGTATTGAAAATGTAATAACAGCGTTACGGCGCTTCGCTCTTTTTTGTCACTCGCGATGTTCGCGAAATCGATGAAATTAGAGCGAAAACGCATAATTTTTCGCTCCTATTTTACACACATATATTCATTTCGCAGCGAGTGTATTCATTTACCTGTGAAAGTGCTAAATGCTAGCTTCTGACTACTCCATTCTCGCCTTTGTTGCGCACAAATCAAACAAAATAAAGTAAAAAGATTCGCTTTCGCGAGAAGCGAGCGAAATCGCTTTCGCACTCAACACAATTTTAAAATGCATCACAAATTTTCATTTTAAAATCAAAAAGCTGACAGAATAAAGCGCGAATCGATGCTAGATTCTAGCTATTAAAATGCTCGAACAGTTTTATGTTAACAAAGAAAAGGCGAATAGTTCAAGCGTTCGCTTGTATTCAAAAAGCAACTTCGCTTCTGATCAACAAAAGCATTGCTGCACTTTTGCGCTTTGCAGCGAATTACCAAGTGATATGCAATTACCTGTAAAATAAGGTAATCTTTCAGCTGCTGTATAATTGATGCCATTTAAATCCAAATGCAGAAAGCACTCGAAAACGAATGAGTACTTTCCGTGTGTTTTAATCAAATGTAAATCGATTATTTGAGCAGTAATCTGCACGTCGTAAGCTGGAGGAGATTTTATTTGACGACTAATCTTGGCATTAGGTAGAAGATGCTTTGTTCCATCCTCATTCACTTGGTATATCTGAACAGCTGGAAAAGGGAACACGTCAAATACGGAGCAGTTAAGCACTGCTCCAGGTGACATTCTTCGCTCGCCGTATAGAAAATCGTGTTTGTCGCTCTTAAAATCGTATCGGTTTGCGTTCCTGTTCGGCTCTTTTTCTCGCTCTTCGATCATCACTCGACTGAAGCTGAAGTTTAAGTTTTTTGGAGGAGCTGCAAAACAACAGCGACGTTTCTTTCTTATTTTGATCATTTTTAAAAACAAAAATCGATTCGCTTTCAAACTTTGAAAAGCGAAATTCTTTGCGTGCTTTACTAAATCGTAATTATCTCATCAATAAATTCGATTTGAAAAATGAATGCTAATGGCAAAACATACCATAGACGATCATCTTCTTTTCTTTGCTGTCTTCGCTCGTAAGGCTCATTACATGGCAGGAGTAAGTTCCTGAAATATCTGTCGATGGTCTAATTATATTTATTGCTCTGTACTTCGTGAATCGACTGTTTGCGGACACAGCAAAGTTCATGTTAATTCTGCCCTGTAGCCGTTTCGACGGTTGTCTCGATTCGTATTCT
Organism: Dinothrombium tinctorium; assembly: GCA_003675995.1. NCBI lineage: Eukaryota > Metazoa > Arthropoda > Arachnida > Trombidiformes > Trombidiidae > Dinothrombium > Dinothrombium tinctorium. The sequence goes on along the minus strand of NCKU01001418.1, from coordinate 20,399 downwards.
GGTATCCATTGATAAATCTAAAGAAAACATTGAAATAATGGCTCGCATCAGCATCGAAATAAGTTATGCATGGCGCTAAAGTTGTTAAAGGCAATTTATGTTTGATAGCACGCACTTAAAATTTAATGCTTATTTCGCTGCGAAAAATAAAACAAATTCTTGTAACGTTTGCGAAGTAAAGCAGAGGAAATTATTGAGGAGAAGCGCACATTAGATAGCTTCGCAAACTGGTTACTTAATGAAACTTATTTTGGCAATTGTTGCGAAGGAGAGATCAGTTGTAATGAATGCTCGCAAAATAGATGGAAAATAATAATGTTTAGATTGGTAACGAGCTTTGATCATTGAAAGCGTTGATGCACATTTTTACGAGCGAACGCTAATAATTTAACCGTCACCGCTGAATGTCGCTTAACGTAAAATCCTCACAGGCTTCTTCATTAAACACCGAGCGAAATTTTGCTGGCTTCACTTTTAACACAGGAGACTCATTTGTATTTAGTTTGATTTGATCGCTCACCAATTATGTGAATTCTCCAATTCGCATTTGCCAAATACTCGATTAGCGATATTTGGCAATTTTTTTCTATTTGCTTTCACTCTCGCGCTCTTCTTCTTTTGATCTACTTGAAGTACATAAAATGAGCGCATTCAACTGCGAGAATCTATTGTTAATTTGAATGTAGAACGCAATAAGAAGCGTGTAAGAACACAGTTCACCCCTTTCACGATAACATTTATTATAATATGCTTTGCGAGCTGATCTCTTTCTGATGCATTAATGAATTTGCGCGCTTCGCTCGAATAAATTCGAGAATTGAATTTGATCATATTATTCGCATTTTAATTAATAAATTACTGAAAAGTTGAGCACTGTTTTCGCGGCAATGCACTTCTAATTAAATAAAAATCAATCGAGATTTGCGAGCCACCGTTTTCTTCAATTCTTTCTTTTTTTCACAATTTTACTACAATTGACCGTCGTTCTACTCGATATCGATTCACTTTTCAACTCAAATTGTGTATTTGCAAAAAGCGAAGAACAGATGTAACAATGTGTGTGTGTACTGTTCAAAAGTTGCTTTTCCACGACAAAGTGGTCAATTTTTTTCAGCGATAAATCATTTTTAGCGAATGTTTCAAACTTTTACGGCGAGTAAAAAACATGTATAATCAGTACTTGGTTTCTGACCGACAAGAAAAAAGCAAAGCCATGAGTTGATTGAAGCATTTTCGCTGCGTTTAGAGCCGCATATATGATAATGACGACCAAACATGTAATGTATAATAACTATTGTACAGTATACGTACATAGCGCATACGTTATGCGTTGAAGTCATTTAAATCTATAGCATATGGAAACGCTAACATCTGTTATTATACTTTAGATCAAAATTTTTTTGCACAAACTACGAACTTATTTTATTAAAAATATAATAATCTCATTTCTGACGCTGCGAGCATTAATAAATAACAGAAAACGGCTTGTTATTAAATAAACAGATAACATTGTTTTGAAAAAAGTTGAGAAAAATGTGCGCGTGAAATGCAAAATTATTTAACTTGTACAACTTGCTCGTCCGGATATTAGTTCAGTTTAGAATTGACGCTCGCACATGCTACGTGGATTTCTATGTAAACTTGACAAAGCGAGAAAGTAGAGCCCTGTAGAACTACAAACAATTGACGTTTTACAGTTTTGATTTTTTGAAATTTTCAAGAGCACCTCTCATTGAGGTAGAGAAGATAAAATCATTCTTTTATCTTTTTAATATCCGAATATGTCGAGCGTAAATTCAATATTGCGCTTTTAATGCAATATTTTGGAATATTTTCATCTCACTAATTTCTGATTAAATAAGGCGCTAGCCGTGAAGTTTCAATAAACTGAGAGTGAAGCTTAATCGCTTGAACAATATTAATATCGCAATCGTTTAATCAAAATTTTTGCACAAGCGTCTGTTTTTAACAATAGCATTGTTTTAAATAAAACAGTCAAATACTATAAATTAAATTAGAATATATAAGAAAAAGAAACTAAAATTGCCGCATGAACTAAGCGAACAAAGCGAAAATAAAAATGTAAAGTTATTAAATTAATATGATACGTGAGCTTAAAATAGAAAATAAAATTCAAATTCTTAGAGTATCATAATTTCGTACATAACAAAATTTGAAACGCTTCATGCATGTTTTTAAAAATTTACTGGAGCATTTTCCCTCTGAGTAAACTATTGATTTATGTTAATGAATATTTTTGTATCTGAATTTTGCGCTCCAATTTTTATTTCAAGAAAAAACGTATGTTTAAGAAAACGAAAGTATGAATGCCATTAGTGGACTCTAAAAAATAACTTAGCCGATGTAATGTTTTCTTTTTTGCAAATTTTTTCTTCCGAGATCGATTGAAAAAATTGATCGCGCGTTTAACAAGACTTTCGATCCCGTTGAATTTAATTTTAGTGAGTTAGGCGTGAAAACAAGCAAAAGTTTTCAGATTAAAATATTGATAGAATAGAAAAGTTTGCTTTAAAGGTCTTTCGTTAATCATATAAAATTAAAAACCTTAAAAGCTTTCTTTTTGTCGCATTTCTTTTTTGCTGAAAATGTTAAAATCTTGTTCATTCGGTAATTTAAATGAAAAAGACTCTGACACATTCGCTGAACAAGGATCGATATTTAAAAGAGTGTCGAAAGCGAGAGTGCTAAAAATAGAGCAAACATACAGGTTCGGGATCATTGTCGAGGAACCACTTAACAACCAATTTATTATCATCGTTTTCGTCCAAAGTGTAGATGCAGTCCAGAATGACCGAATCTTCGGTGCCATTTTCGATCCTTTCGGGAATAAGCAAAGAGGTGATTTTGATTCGTCCAAAGCATGGCCCTACGAGTGAAATGAGAAGACGATCATTGAAGTGTAACGGCGAATAGGTGATATTCGGCATACGAATGCAGTGTTGATGAAAGTGTAATGAGCAGATGGAAAGTGAGCGCTTCCGGCAAGAAGCGATGTCCATAACGCAGCGTATGGACATATCGAGTTTAGCGCACAAAGCTTGCTTATTACGGCGAGAGTAATTTCATTCGTTCTCGATATCTGTTTATAGTTGCAGATAAGCGCTGTTTCTGCATTTTCATAAGCCGTCCGTGTCATAAATACACGAATGACACTTTATTTACGTCTGTCTTTAAATCGAGCAAATCAAGCGTCAATTAAGCAAATCGAGTGCAACACATTCAAGATGTACTTGAGATAAATTACCGGCTAAATGAACTACAATTAAAAGGATTGAAAAACAATTTCGATTTCACAGCAAACTTTTCTCATTGCAAAAGTTGAAAAATTGACGCAATTTTCTTAACGTTTGTTCGAGATGCTGTGCCAAATCCCGAATACGGGAGACTCGCTGCCTTCGAAATTGACAAAAGCTTAAATCGTGCTCGGATTTAAATGCTTAGAAAACAGTTCGATGAAAAGTATTGTTTCGAAATCAAAATCAATGCGTTGTGAAGAATTCGCATTTCGCGCGTGTGTGAAATTTTTTATAATTAATTCTCTCGTCTTCGAATGCGACATAGAAAAGGACGATTCTTCGTTCGAATTGTTTGATTTAAAGACGCAAGTTTGTGTAATGCAGCTAATTTCGTCTTAAAGTAAATGCGTGGATTATTCTTTGCCCACAAATTCATTTTCTCACTAGTTTTGACACTCGTCGACGAGCTTGAAATGTTCATAACAAATGTACGCCCGTTCGCTGTTATGATGAGCTGGCAGCTGTTAACTGTTCTCAAAATGCATTTCTTTTCTGGCCTTTCGCTCGAACGCATTCTCAGCGATGGCGATTGATTCTTGAAGAGAAATGTTTTCACACTTTGCTCGCAAAAAAATTGTTTTCTTGTCATTATTTATGTTTGTTTTCTTCCTTGTTTCCATCAAACGCTCTCTTGACAAAACGTTTGTTGCGAAGCCAATTTTACACAGTCTTTACAATGAATTCGACATTATACATCACTCGCTTTTAACCAGAATACAACTTTACATCTTGTGCCAAAATGATGAATATCAACATGTATCTTTACGGCTATGTAATGGCTTCTTCTACAGAATTGTCTCGAAATAAATTGATTTCGCGATTGATTTCTGCCTGAAATTGATAGCGAATCGAGCTTAAAATTTTGCTTCTTTACCCATTACAAAAAGCTCATTCAAAGAACCTCTTTCACAAGAGTTAAATAAACTGTAAATTAATCAAAATTAAATATGTCACTTGAGCTCGAAATAGGAATTGCAGAGTGTGATGAATGCTGAGAAAAGAATTCTCTTCACTTGCGGAGTTTATTACGCGAGTAATGAATTTTGTAGTCAAATATTCTTCCTCGTCAATTAATTAAATTATTTTTTGGCTTAAGAAAATAATTTAAGGTACTTATCTTGTTTAGCTTAGCAGTCACAATTTAAGACATTTTCATAATGAGATTTTGTCTTCAATGAAAATATTGAAAAGTCGCTTGTACTGGGCTTAAAATCAGCGAAAATTCGATGAACTTTGACTATTCGCTTAGAATTGATCGTTTTTTTTCAGCGATGCTCTGTTCGCAAATAGCGATGGCAGTTGAATCTTAGTTAAAGGTGTAAGCATGTGATAATCAATACGAGGACAATGTCCACGCGTCTTATTTAAACAGTTCTCGATTTCATCAAATATAACAACGAAGTGGAAATGCATCGCAAAAAACCTAGAGCAAAGTAAACCGAAATATTAATCAAAACAGCTTTGTTTGTTAGAGATCCGCTCTCAACGGAGTAAATATAATGGCGAATTTTTATGTTCATTGCATAAAGGTTTAAACTGTTTAATATTTATGAAACGAGTAAATTAAATATGAAAATGGAAATTGTTAGCGTTTATTTTAAAGATGCTTTCTAATTACTTCGTACATTTATTTTTTATTTATTTATATAATTAAGTAAAAAGTTTTCAATGGTCGATATAAATCTGGCCATTCAGCCGCATTAATATTTTTGAGAAAACAAAATTTACGTGAAAAAGAATAACGAGCAAAGCAGAATGATAAAATACAATTTATGTAGCTCGAAACAAAAATTCAGATATATACTAATTCATACGATATGCAATTCGCAGATTTGTTTGCCGAGGGAATTTTTTCGATTGTAGTGCAAGAGACGCGATTTGTTTAATTTTTAAAACTAAGAGCATCTTGTTTCTGTCGGCAAAATCATAAAATTTTGAATCAATCTTTTTCATCTATTTTTGAGACGCGCTTATAGATTTGAAACAAGTTACAAATTTAATTTCCGAAATTCGTCTATGGTTTGTTACTGAAAAAAAAAGTGTTTATCAAACAAAATATCAAAATGCTAGAAAAAAGGCTTTCAAACTTTTATAAGTAATTCTGAGTACATAAACTACGGTGTTTTTACAGATGCTATGCGTTTTTGGCTGTTGAAAATGCCGAAAGTGTATAGCAGTGAAATTTCATTTTGTGCTTTCAAATGTAAAACTTGGTTAAAAGCTTAAAAATTCGATTCGTATCCCATCATTTATTTCGGAACTTGAAAACATTTTAATAAACATTTTTATTTCACAATCAGTTGTCGGTATTATAGTTATTTATTGTTATTGAAGCTTCGGTAAAACTTTTTATGTTTGATTTTTGCTGTTTGCGCTTGGAATCTTAATTTTTATGACTATGCTGGAAAGAATTTTGCCAAAAGTGTACATTACAATGTTAACAACAAAGTTCACGATCTTAAATTTACTCAAAATTCAATTGCAAGAGCTACTAAAGATTAATAAAGTGCTTTTGACATGAAAGCATTGAATTTTAGAGAAACGAATTTGGGTGAGGAATAAAACTCTAAAGAAATTTTGAAGCAGTCTTTGAATTCAAAGAGAACACAAGTGAATAATGGAAACGTGACGAGAATTATTAAATTCGCATTAAATTCTAGAGACGACAAAACCCATTTACTTCACGTGAGAGCGAGCACCATAAAAAGTAAAGTAAGCCCTCGCCTTATAACTGTCTATTGAGAAATAGGAATCGAACAAAAGACCTTTGCGAATGAACATACTGTTTGGCATCGATGAAATAAGACGCTGTGTGATCGTTTTGTTAGTAGTCAGTTTTATGCAATGTCTTGAGATGGTGGTGTTTTAATCTGAAAAGCAGCAGAATTTCTTCTTATCAACACTTCTTATCAGCTTTCGCAAGCGACTGTTTGAGTCTAACGACAAGCATAAAATATGAGTATGAGGAGTTTAAGGTTTGAGAATAATGAAAAGTCATTGTTATTAAAAATTTAAATTTCATTTCCAATTCTTTTTAAAATAAGGGGATAAGCTATCAAGAGAACGCATTATAATTTATTCATTTCTAATGTAAATATGTTTAAAACAACACTCTCTTGCTTTTTAATTAATTTCATTATTTATTTCATTTTGAATAATGTAAATAATATGCTTTTGGACATGAAAGTGAAAAGCAAACCATAAAAGAGTAAACTTCGCTGTTGACTTAATTGGCTTTTACTCACAGAAAATTAAATTAAACAAAAATTGCAAAATAGGGCAAATTTTTAAGAATTTAGTTGACCGTGCGCTATATTAAAATGCTTTACGAACATCTCAAATTGATTGCTTAATTACGTTCTATGAATAAACTAAAATTAATCACTACGCGCTAATTGCAATTCAAAAAGTTTCGCGTAGAATGAAATTTAAGCTATATGATAAACTTTAAAATGTGTAAAAAAGAAGTTGAATTATTGATTTTAATTTTAATTGAGATGAAAGTTACTAGATAATATAAGTCCCTGAAAACTGTTTAGCACAGCGAAGAACTTTTTTATAATTTACTATGATACTCAAAATATAATCATAAATTTGAAAAGTTTTTGATTTAAAAATTTTTTTTAAGTTTAAAAAAGTTTTGAATCAATTGAAAATAAAAATAAAAATTGAATCTATTCTACGTAAGAAGATAAAGGCAATCTAAATGTGAAGCATCGAACGATAAAAAATTTTCGATGAGTTTTTTTCTATTTGTTTGCTTAACAACCGAATCAATCATTTTCACGTCTTCCAAATTTCAGAGAATTTCCGAAATTCATAAAAAAACTACATTCGTTCTTATTTATTCAAACATTGGTTTATTTATTTTATTTTATAATATTTGGTTTTTAGTTTTTTTCCCTCAAATAAGAACGAAACTGAAAGGGTGTGAGAATAATATTTGAATTAATATGTTTAAACATTGATTAAAAAAAAAATTGTGCACATGTTAATAAGAATAAAGTTGAACACCACAGAAAATCGATAAATTTAATCAAGCTGAACGATAAATTCAAGCTTTGAATTTTTTAATTTTATTTTAGCTGAGAAAATTTTGTCAAAACGTCAAATTTGTTTTTCTTCAGCGCTGGAAAACGCAAAACACATGGGCTGGGAAAACTCAATCTTTTCTCTTTTGAAACTTTACTCGTTTAGTTTCATCATAAATTCTCTATTATACTAAAGCAATATTACAAAATTATCAAATTATTCTTTTCGGTTTCAAACTTAATACCTTTTCATTGATTCATATGAAACAAAATGTGTCTTAATATTCGACATAAACACAAGGTGGCTTACAGAGAAAATACTCTCGCACTAAACTATTTTTCCATCATTAAAGTTTCCCTGCGCAGTATGCTTTACGTATATAAATTTTTTATCGATAGTATTACATGTGTTTTCACACTCTTGTTGCTCTAGATAGATGTTTAAATTAATAATCATAAATTTTTCTAAATTTTAATATAAAAACGTTGCTTTCTATATATGAATAAGTTTTTTTTGTTGTAAAAATTAGCGCTTGCTTAAAAAAGTTGAGTTGTGAGTGGTATTTCACTTCAAAAGTCTAAATAATTCAACTCAAGAATCTAGCTTAATTGCTGGGCTGATATACCTCAAAGTGTCTCTACACATAGAACAGTTTTTAATGGTATATAGAATCAGAACAAAATTAAAATCATATGATTCAGGGAGTTTATTTGCTCTCTTCTCTCGATGTGTGCGATGATTTTTGAGAAAATATTTTTCATTCAAAAACAATGTAAACAAGTGGTTCGAACCACCTTTTGTCTCGATAAATGAATAAATTTATTCCGAAAGGCCTATCCTCCAATGCATATATTATTAGAAAGGCCCTTTCGGAGCAAATTCATTCAATTGCTTCAAATATTTTGAAATATTTACTTTCTTCGCTTGTATCAAAGCGCTAATTTCTATTTGACTCTCCGCTTTTCTAGAAGAACAAAAACCACATGTTGTACGCAATGTTAGTTTTTATTCTAAATTTTCGGGTTTTATTTATTGAGGATCAATTTCGGTTTTACACAGCAATGGTTACGAAACATGTGTTCCTATGCATAATTAAAAAGCTGAAGATTAAAGATAATATACGTTTTATCAAAAAACCCGAAATATACTTTTGATAACTGAAATCATTCGTTCGGGAAAGGACACAAAAATAAATTCTATTTATCTTCATTTATTGTTAAAAATCCATTTTAACTTGAAATCTTTGAGCAAATACTTTCCTGAGACACGAAACTTTTATCATTTTTTTTCTCAAAATTTTATCACTTAAGCATTTTATAAAAATAATCTTTGCTAATGTTCTGAATTTTTATATTTTATCATGTATGCGCTTCTTTTCTGTTTTCATGGTTGCTTATTCTTTTCACATCTCTATCTCTGAATCATTTTATTTTTTAAAAGCATTTATTTCATCCCGCTTCAGTCGCTATCTTCATTTCATTCAATTAAGATCAATTTGTATTAAGTGTATTGTGAGTTGGGCGTAGGCCCGAGCGCTTCACGCTCGCAAAACTTTATCTATGCGGTCTGTGTGTCCGAATTAGCACTCTTCCACTACGGCAAATATCTCCGCCGACTGATACGTCGCGTTCGCGATTGGACTGTGACATTTGGTGACAGCGTAGTTAGCTTTTCTCGTCTAAGAGAGCTCACGGCTTAGGCGGTGAAAATGTGGTAATATATTAGCAGGTTAGCGCAAATTAGCATCGAATCAAAAATGCTGGTGATCGCAATTAGTATTTTCTGTTAGCCAGCTGCTGTCAATGGCAAATAATAAGTTTAAGACTCTTACTGTATATTTATGTGCTTCAATGTACCCATATTGTCTATACTGCTACTGACAAATTGTTTTGCTTTTATTCAAATTAAATATATCTGATTTAGTTTGAGATGATAACAAAATTTTTTTCAAGAGTTATACTTCTAGTATACTAATAAAATGCTATGGTGAGAGAAGACGATCGTTATAGAATAAAACTTTAAATTAACTTTTCGTGAAATGCATTAAAGTTAGAACAAAAAAAAATGTTTTTCTGATATTTCGAGTTTTCAAATCGCTTTTCGAGTTGTTAATAGATTCGTAAAAAGCGAAAAATCAATCGGAAAAAGCGGCAGATCTGATTTGCATTATTTACTACATTCGATTCAGCTTGTTTGCTTATGAAAACTTAATTTTTCAGCAAAATAAACAAAACGCTGTGCTCAAGTGATTCGTACAAGTTGCGTTTAAGAAGAACATCGCTTTTCGATTAAAAATAGAAGAATACTTTTGTAACTGATAATCAATTAACGAGTTTTGCAAAAAGCAGAATCGAGCCATTTATCAAGCGCGTGTCAAAAAATATAATGCGCCATACAAAATTAGAAAAAGTAAAATTTGGATTTTTAAACATTTTCTTTTATATTTTTGGCAAATAACTTGGAGTTTTTTTTTCAAATTTAATTTCCAGAGATCAAAATTAACTGCTAACAGAGACGTCTCTATGCCGTAAGTCTCCACAGACGTGTTCTAGCAGTGAACGCGCAGTTATTTCTCACAATAGATTCAGTCGGATATCATCGATATTTTATTTTTGCTGCGAACAAAAGCGTTGCTTTTCACTTTTTCAATCCGCAAAAGAGTTATTATTTCATGAAAAAACATTTCGGGGCGAAAATTTTCGACCGTAACAAGTTAGAGAATGAAGAATAGAGATCGCGAATTTGAAATGAACGCTTACAAATTTCGCGAATGAATGAGCGAGAGCAAAAGCGAAACGTTTTTGATCGATTTCGCGCGTTTTATTGTTCTTTTCACTCGCCTCGCTCTCTTTTTGCCCTCTTAATGACCGCTCATTTCATTTTTTTTTTTTCGATTTTCTTCTCAATAGAATTTGAATGCGCGCTTTTCACTGCGAGCGCATTGAGCATTTCGCATTAGTTTATTAAAAAATCATGAAAAGCGCTCTGGCTCGGCGTACTTCTCTTGTTTTTGTCGGTTCGCTCGAACAATCGAACGCACAATTTCGCTGCGTAGTTTCAATGTATTCATAACAACAAAAAGCAAATTACTTTATCCGCCGTGCAAAAGCATACTCGGAGCGTGCGGCAAGCCCAGCGCACCTATGTGAATCGACATCTGTGTGATAGCGAGAAGCATCGACCGATAGTTCTAAAATAAATGAGCGGATAAAATGCAAAAAGCGGCAACGTAAAACCGTTGAATAAGAAGAAGCAGCTGCGAATATTGTGAATGCGTGTCGTTTTGCGAAACGCCGGAAACTTGATGTGGTCCAAAGTGTAAAGAATGAATGAGCGTTTCAGCAATTGTCTCAAAAAAGCGGACATCCGAACGGCAAACGTTCGCTTGTCTATTCGCACCGCAAATGAGTGTATAAATGTTTGCGCGATTCTCTCGATTCGCATCTTTCGCCCGAATCGTTTTTTTCTTGTCTGCGCTCACTTTAATGAGAGGTCATTTTTCTTTCGCTCGCCTTTTGCCTTCCGAAGAACAGCGTTACTTTCATTTGCAATTACACTTCAAACAATTTGTTTCTTTTCTCCTTTCTTTCGCTCTGCGTTCAATTCGATGTAAAAACAATAAATGACAGCCTATTTCAAACGCATCGCGAACACAACAGACACACGCTCGCTGTGTAATTGATTTTTTAGCGTCTACTCTGAGACTGAAAGCATTCAAAGTTTAAGCTCGATCAAAGAAAACAATTTGCACTCTTTTCTGTTCAAGTTTGCTTCGCTCCAACCTGCAAAATGCGTTCATTTTAAAGTGCCGCAAAGCAAATCGTTTAAATGATAATCGCATTGTTGAGTGCTGGTGTTGTGTTTACGCCGCGACTACTTTGCTAAGAGCGCCGTGATTAATGATGAAACTGAATACAAAATGCGTTTACCTGTTAAGAAGATGAAAACAGTGAACAGGCAGTGCAGAAAAACGTATTGGCTTCGAGCGAGTACCACTTTTTTGATGGATGACATTTCGCGTCTTCGAGAATTAAGTTAATGAAGATATAATAACTTTTGCTCTTCACTACTTCTTCGCGAACGCTTGACACTCGAAAAATGCGATAACTGTTCGTTGCTAGTGTCTGTTAAAAGTAATGTTAGCGGCGAAAAAAGCGAAAATAGATTGTCGAGTTTAGCGTTTACTTTAAAAGCACAGTAGCAAAAGATGGATTGTCTACAGTTGCGAATTCTGCTCACCACCCATCGCAGGACATGCTTTCATTTTCCACTGTTCATTCAACTGTTCATTGTAAAAAGACCGGAAACTGATCTCAAAGTCGAAGGTGGTGACATAGCGTTTTATGCAAATAACAGTAAGTTGATGCGAAAGTTAGAACACAGCGAAAGCTGAACTCTCGACTCGAGCGAAGGAAGCGGCGAAGTGATACGCTTTTGAAAGAGTTGCCGCACGCATTGCCGCTGAACAATTTCACTTCTATTTATTGCTGCTAATTTATTCAACGAACAGTTCCACAATCGAATGCTAGTCTTTCGCTGGCGAGCGATGCAAAACTGCGCTCAACAGAAGCGAAGCTTTTGATGCAACTCTGCGCGCGGCTCGCATCCATGGATCTGCTCTTGCAGGAGTAATCCACTCGGTGGCTATAAGGGGCGCTTCTCATTCGTTCTTTCACTTGGCTATTTTACTTTTTATCAACTGATTTTCGCGCAAAAATATCTTCGCTTTGTACTCAAAAATCAATTCGCCGCGAATTCATTGTATTTGTCGTTATTTATTGTATGTTCGCCTTTCAATACTTATTGAAATGAAAGCATCGCTTTGTGTGTATTTCACGAACTCAATTTGAGATGAAAAGTTAAAAATAAGCAAATAACCAAATTGTCAAAAGTAGGAAGTGTTCGAAAATAAGTGTCGCAATCGAATTGCATGCGTGACTATCGAATCCACTTTTTAGCTTCGCGAAATGCAAGCCTTTAATTTAATTTGATTAGAACGGCATTCAACAAAATTTATTCAATTTTATGTGGTTTCGGACACAAACAAAATATTTTAAAAATGCGCATTTTCTCATATGAAATTGAGAGAATTTATGTTTTGCATAAGACGAAACAATTTCGCTCAATGCGTTTATGTAAAACAATAAATCTTTTCGCTTACGATGTTCTGCTGCACTTACCGATGCTTTTCAAATCTCCCATTTCCTGCTACTTTTAGAAAATGTTCAAGATTTTATATTCATAAAATAATAAAAGTAAAAATATATCTATCTTGTGACGAACAATCTAAACAATGTGCATTCAACTATTTATAACTTGTATTTAGTATTTATTTATTTAATATCGGACTACAAGTCCCTACAGTTAGCAAAATTTGTATAAACTAACACTCATGTGACATTTCGCTTCTTTTGACAAAAAGTGTGCGCCTCTTGCATTTCTCATCTTTCACAACGCAAGTTGCAAATTAACTTCACAGTATGACCATTGCAGGCGAGCCAAGTACGTTCATCAAAAATAAAGCATCTCAGTATTTATTCATTTTAAAATGAAGTATTCTTAATAATTCTTACTTTCTATGCATCACTGTGCTTTCTTCACTTGCTAGCTAAAAAAGAACGCAAAGCATTTTAAAAAGCTTGTAATATGAAAAATATATCTCGTGATTAAATTTAACATAATATTGTTTGCTATTGAAAAGTTTATTTACGATTTTTAATATCCAAATTAAATTAAATTAAACGAAGTCACAAGGCAACATGAGAATCAATTGCAAGCTCGCACCAGGGCTATAACAATAAATATTTTTCTGGAAAATTTTAAAAGCAGTTTTGAAAAGTTTCTCTATTTTTTATTTGCTTAAATGAAAACTTTTCAGTTCCATCAATAGATTAAAATTTTTACTTTTTAGTTGGAAAAGTTATTGTTAATGGTTCGTCTTATTTGTCAATAAATAACATTTTAAACTCAGCATGTCCAGAACAGATTTTTTAGATTTTTGTAGATGATTAAGCGAAGTGATTTGTTTCCAGCCGACTCATTGTCAGAAACGTGAAAGTCTCAATCTCTTATTGAAAAAAATTAACTTTAATCGATATTCCATTTTTATTTTAACTGAAAATTAAATTTTATGATTTTAAAATTAATAATTAATAATTGAATACTTTTATGCAAAAAGAAGCCATCGGTTTATGTTAAATAAATCTAGAGCTTATATTTTGATTTGTTTCATGATATCTTATTCTTAATTTAGACAAAACTCAATGTTTATAATATAATTTAAAATTATTAAATTTGATTGAAGTAATCTCTAGTTATTTAAAGACAGGCCCTTTTTGCATAAAAGTATTCAATTGTTCTCTTAGTTTTTCAAATTACTTCTTTTTGTTTACCATGTTAGTGTTAGTGCATTTATGGGATATTCCAACATTTCAACTTCGAATTTAATAATTTACAGAAAACTTTTACTTTTAATTTAATAATTTACATTTTTCGAATTTAATATTTTACATAAACTTTCCACTTTTTAATATCAAAATAAATTTCATTTCAATTATCAAAATAAAATTTTAGCACATTTGTTCTAGAATATAGCCTTTATCTAACTAAATTTTAAATTCGTGAATATATTTGACTTTTGCAACAATCAACGGCAGTAATGAATTTTCTACATGTATATTGTATTAGTATAAACTTCGCTTATTATGCTAGAGTACACCCGAGAGAAATCTTTCACTTCACTTAAATCGCACAAACATTTATGAATGAGACAAATAAAATAAGCGAATATAATTTATAAATTTAAAAATTTTCTTCTGCCACTTCCTTCTTTTCGTTTAATATGTCTTGTCTCTTCGTAACGCCTTAACCACAGTTTGACAGTAGGGACTGTGAAGCCAACAGCATCAGATATTCTCGCGGTGTGAACCCATATGCATTAAGTAAAATAATTTCAATTTGAGTTTCTTCATTCGTTTTGTGAAACATTTACACTTAAATTTATTGTAAAATTCAGGCGTTTTTCACAGAATGTGTTCAGTTTTGCACTTATCTTTTGCATTTTATCGCATTTGTTGTTGAGTTTTGTTGAATAAATTATAAACATGAATTGTTTTATTTTGAAATAAATTGAATACTGCTTTCTAACAATGCTTTGCAGTGAAATTCTCTTAAAGTAAAGTGAAAGAATTTTCTGGACACAGGTGTACATTTCAAATCAAAAGAATTTTTAACAATCGTATTCTACAGTTAATAAAAAATTTTACGTTAATACTTCTATTATTATAATTAATTTGTAATATTTATTATAAACTTTTACTTTAATATAAATTTTGGAAGTTATTACAGCTTATCTTGTTTTTTAATCAACGCAAGTTTGAAGCAATTTAAAATATTTTGAAATCATAATTTTTAAGAATATATGAAAAATCTTGACTGTGTAAGGATAAACTTAATAAGAGATTTTTAAAGTTAATATTTTTAAACTTTTCATAAAAAAAGTTGAAAAAGATTGAATTTATATTAAAGACAAAAACAGCTTATAGCAATAAATCAGAAACTCAATTCAGTTCTGCATTCTTATAATAAATTTTGCTAATTTTAAGCGCTTTTAATGCGATAAGATTTGATTTAAAGTTGACCAAGAAGATGAAAATATTAGTTTTCATTTTCTATATTTATGGTCGAAATTCAGCCATTTCCTTAAAAAATCGTTGCAACAGACTTTTTAATTTTTGTACAACGATAAATCTTTTATATTGGATCATTTCGCTTTCAAAAGATTACAAATTGCATTTTAACACGTATTTTGCTTCGTCTAAAATTTTAATACAACTTCTTCCTTTTTACAAATAAAATTTAATTACACGGCGATTAACCAATTGTTTTAAACCATTCATTGAATATTCAACAAATTATTCAATAAAGTATAAAATAACCTTTTCTAAACAAAATACTATTTTAGACAAAAAAGCTTCGTTAAAGTGAGGCAAAACTTCAACTTGAAGGAAAACTTTTTTCTTTGTTTTGTTTACCGAGAATGCATCATACGCTTATCCTATTGTAAAAATGTATGAGCATCGTCTGCGTTTCTATTGTGCGTTTTCGAGTTTTCGAAATAAACTTATTTTAAACTCAAATTTTCTACGCTGTTAGTTCGCAAAACCATTCCTACGTTAAATTTATGTATAAAAGTAACTTGAGCTAAAAATTTTCATTCTGTTGTTGTTAGAATTTTCTTAAATTCATTTCACGCTTGGCGAAGATTAAAAATTATTTCATTGCAAATGAAAGAGATCTTAATCGTAATATAAGATTTATTCAAAATTACGTAACATGATACTTTCTTTTATAAAAAGTATTTTTTCTTATTAATACAGATGAAATTCATGAAAAATTTTCATCACAACGTAATAAGATTTAATTTGAAAAAATGTGCAAAAAATTTTTTAGCGAATTTCAAATGTTGATTAGATAATAATTTAATAAAAATTTATGATTTTTGCTCAGCATACATGTCACTTAACAAGATTTGTAATTATGTTTAGCTTTTAAATATTTGAAAATGTGGTTTAATAATGCTTCCTTGGGTTTTTATCGCTTATCTTTCTATGAAAATTTTTAATAAAATTTCTGAATTCTATTCGCAAGCAAGCTGTGAATCTCATTAACACTTAAATATTGATTAAAATGAAGAAAAGCAAATATTTCCATCAAAAGCAGCTGAAAGAGCGCTTTTATCCAAGACTCTTTCACAATATTCCATAATAAAAAAGCTTAATAATGTTTCTGAAAAATTGTGTAGAGAAACAAAAAGTTAAATGTCGATGTAAAATAGCTACTTTTAATACAAAATGCTTTGGGGCAAAAAGTTTACGAAAAAATATTTTATAAAGTTTATCTATTAAACGATGTCCAAGCTGAAATCTATTATGCTATTTCTAAATTATTTAGCATGAAATTTTTATGGTAAATAATGGACTAAGGCAATTTAAATTTTGAAGAATCAATTCTAAATTTAATTTCTCAAAGCACTCGTCAGATAAGAGTAGAATTTTTTGCGAGTTCAGTTTTGACCTTTTTAATTGTAATTTATCTTTTTCTGTTAAGGCTGTTTTTTCTCTTCTATTTACAATGATGAATCTGATTTTAAAATATTTATGACAAAAACCAATTCGACTATAATTTCAGCCAAAAAAGTGTTCATCGCAGCAAATTCATAATTAAATCACGGATGAATGCAGGCTGAAAGAAGGCGGCATGCAACCGACACAACGAAAGCTCATATTTTAGAGTTAGTTAAATGATGAAGTGTTCCTTAATTTGAAATTTTGGTCGATGAAAAATAAAAATTTGCGTGATACACGCGACTCTTAATAGAGCACATTGTCAATCATAATACATCAAGAAGGTTACAGTGCTTTGGTACGTTTCTCTGTTAAATACAGTACATAAAGAGCGTTTTCCAATAGTTGAGCACTCACTCGATTCGCCGTGTGAAGCCTGGCAAAAAGCGAAAATTATTTTTAATTGAATCTTCTTTATGAGTGACAATAAAAGTGTGCAATCTTTATATTAAGTTTATGTGAGCGAAAATTACCGAATAATGGCAGCAAAAAGCAAAAATGCGAGTCGTGATGAGCAAGGGCAGTCGAAAAGCGTAATACGTTTCTGTCAAGCATTGACGGATTTGTATACTTTGCGGACGAAATTCACAGCTACAACGTTCCTCGCGAATAATAGCAAAAATATTCCTTTGAGATTAATGCACTTCATGTAATGAAAGTTGTATGTATAAAGTTTGAGTACGTTTTGACACAAATTGGATGAGAAATACATTTTCGGTGTTGAATGAAAGCAAAAAGTTGCGCTACATTTCGTTATCATTCACATTTTATTATTTTTTATTTCTTCACGACTCCCTTAAAAATGAAAAGCTTTCGAGTTTTGCCTTTTTCAATTTGAATCAAATGATAATTTATCAAATTATCGCTTCGATTTAACGAAAGTTTAGATTTCTCACTACAATAAGCTTTTTGAATTTATTCTCTTGTCAATATACCAGGAGAAGCAATCAACTTGCTCTACCATAACGAAAGACATAGAAATCGTTATTATTTTAGCAATCACAAATAAAAAGACTGATTAAGTGATGAAATCATAAATTTGAGAGAAGGCGGGAATCAATAAACTACAACATCGAGCAACCAAAATTAAGAATAATCGAGTGAGTGAAATTACACCTAAATTGTTGATGTATATAATTTTGTCTAGGAGAGAGGCAGAGTTAATTTTTCAAGAGTGTTCATCAAACTTAATACATTTTATGCTTTTGTTTTCTCGGTGTTCTTTTAAATTAATTACTTGAGATCTGATGTGGAATTAAATATTAACTGAGATATGTTGAGAAGTTAATGAATCTTTGAATCTTTAAATTACTATCTGATCCTACGTCTGATTATGTGGCTTTAAAGCAAACATTCGCTTGCATAAAAAATTTTTTAAGCTCTTACAATTTATTCATTAAAATTCCATCTTCGAACTCCATCTATTATTCTTTAATTAATTTTATTTTAATTGTTAAAAATTATTAAAGTAAAAATTAACTTGTTCAAGTTGCTGCTCGCATTCTTAAAAAGTTAATTAATTATATAAAATTTGAAAATAAAAATTTTAGCGCCCTCGAAGCAAAAATTCAAACAGCGGCCGCTCTGTTTAAGCTTTAACTTTTACGCTGCCGTAATTAATTTTTGCTTTTTGTAATTTTAATCATAAAATACATGTGCGCTCATCTAATTTCTCATTTGATTAAAAAAACTCACACCGATGAAAATATAATTTTTATTCGAAATTGAGAACTTACCCGTCATCATGTTTATTTGTGAATTAGTAAAGTTTATTTAACTGGATAAATAGTATGACTGTGATCGATTTTTGACAGCTGTATTTAAAAGAATTCGTGTTCGATGTGTAAATGAGTTCACAACTAACATGCTCCTATGAAATTTTATTTTATATCAATATTATTTAAGTTTACATAAACAGTGATTAAGAAATGAAGCGAATGGTGAGAATAAATTGTTGAGTATCAACAATGGTATTTGTCCATTGAAAATTTTTTGAAGATAATTCTACTGATAATATTCTTTAGGAATCCACAAAGTACTTTATCGTTGTTTTGGTATTAAATGAATTGATTTATGTGCGAGTAAAAATCAGGAATGCATTTATCGACAATGTGAATTATACATTAAATTACTCTTCGAACATTTATCTGCTGTTTGGAGATAAGCGAAAGGAAAACCATTGGTTTTTTGTTGGTCAAGAGCAATACTTCATTAGCAATTGTTAAATACTTCTGAGAATCAAATTTCGGATAGTGAATTCAAACAAAAGAATTCTTCTTTCTTAAGATAATCGATTTTAGTCATTGAATTTTTAAGTGAAACGAATCGTTTCGTAAAAGTTCGCTGCACTCGACGAATCGACCGATTTTAGCGAGACCCAAATCGGCTAATTTGATCACTTAATAAGCGTAAATTAATGATACATACTGTAAGTATGTTGTTTCAATATTTTGCCCATTTATTATTTGTTAATTACTTTAATTGATGCGTTCATAACACAAGTAGTTGGCGCTCGTGGCGTGTGAATAAACGCATAAACTTCAACGCTCAGACACTATAAGTGAGTGAAATAAATTTGAAAATAGCTTAAAAAGCATTCGAAAACTGCAAAGAACCATGATGGCTTTCAGGTATAGATGTTATCTGTGTATTGATAGAGTGCGAAGCAAAAATCGATACATTTGTTAAATGCATTAATTTATTATACAAACATAATGTAGTTTCGCTCGAAAACGACGGTAAATACATTTTTCGTCGAAAATTGATTCGAGTATTGATGCTGTGTTCGTAGCAGAAAAACATGAGCTGAGGTTACATTTTGCTTGTTTTTTTGCTGTTTACGGCTGAAGTTTTCAGCGAAATGATTGATTAAAAGCAATTTTTTGCAGCATTGTTTATTACAACTCTATTATCCAAAAGCCGAGAATAAATGAAGTGTCAAAATTTTCGCATTAATATACGTGAAAAAGTAGACTTTATTAAATGTTTTTTTTCGACGCTCACTGTAGCTTCGTGATAAAGCTGACGAAAGTGAAATTCTATTCGTGTGCGAATGCGACTATTACATGGCAGCGTACTCGAACGATGTCAAAGCGCTTCTAGTCGTGAATATGGCCGTAGAACAAACCATTTTTGCTTTGCAACATTAGCTCGCAGAATTGAACACAATTCGCTCGCCTAGCCATTCGCGAATTCGTGACGTGATCGAAATTCGAGCAAATTTTTCTCGTCACTTTCGCTCGCGAAAAAGGCGACGAGCATAATGACAGCATTCGCAAAATTTAAATAAAACCTTTCGCCGTGAGTGTACTTAACGCAGAAAAACGGTTTTAAAACGCAAATAAGCAATTTTCTTCATAACTCGTGACACTATTCTCACTTCATTTGCAATTCATCTTATTTCATGTTCAGTGTACTCAAACAATGAAACGAGCTGCTATTCAGCGTCGCTTCAACTGCGAGATACTTCGTGCTCAATATTTTAAACACAACGCCCATTTTGCAATTTACAATTTGCAATTTTTGTTTTTCGCTCTCGTCTATAGCAGGAGCACATTTCTATAATTGCAGCACTAATATTTGCCTCTTTTCGCCAAAATTCATAAAAAGTATGCAATAAAAGCGGTCTTTGCATTCGCTTCTAATCACGAAACGAGATGAGTAATAAACTCAATTACGATTTGCAGCATTTTATTCGTAACCATGGCTTAGAAAACTTTTCTGCCGTTTCAGCAGCAAACACAACTTAACTCGTACTCGAATAATGGCCGCTGCTTAATTTCGCCACAGTCGCAATGTACAATAAGCATTTTTTGTTTTTTTCTGTCATCAGTTTTTTCTTAAAAACTTCTGTTCATCAATGACCAATTATTCGGCCAGTGGCCAGTCGAGTGTGCCTTATTCAATCGGACTTTTTTGTTTCGAA